>JAAGNO010012819.1:0-30622 GCA_033439905.1 Ceryle rudis | reverse complement strand
TTATTTTATTTAAAAAATAAAATAAACCACTGCATCAGGACTCACAAGAGAACTTGATACTCCATGGCATAAATAAATAAATAGAAGTTCATTTCCTCCTTCTTTGGGACAAAAGCTTTTCATCAAGTTTTGCTTTTAAAACATGGTTACTGCTGCTAAATCACTGAAATGGTATAAAATGATTGAGCTCCCATCAGTTTGTGTGATGAAATGCATCATTGAGACCTCCTCTGGCAGCTCCAACAACTCTGTGATCTCTGCCCCATGGGCTGCCATGAGCAACTTGGAAAGAGTTCTGTATTGTCCTGCTCTGATTTTATGTTCTGAGGGCATCCAGATTTTAGACATCATAAAGCTTCAAGCAAGAGAAATAACGGAGACGTTTTTAACCTGAAAAACCTGAAATTAATTAAGAGAAATTAAAAAATCCTTGCCCTTACAGAAAAATGGATCCATTCTTCTAAAGGCTCTAATTCCTCACACAGTAATAGGACATTGCAGCTATATGTGCCATAAATATAGTTTCAGCCTATATAACTCTCCTCTCCATCTATTTTCACTTAGCAGAGACATCAACAGCAGGACCTATTGTTTAATTATGTTATCAAATTTTAGTAGCTAATTTCTTTAGCTTACAACATAGGTTGTATAACAATATATTTCTTTTATTACTAGTGAAAGAATAACCTGCAGTAGTGGCCAAACCTTTTCAGCAAACACCTTTTTAATTTGCTTTAAACTGATTTAGCATCTAGGATTAAAGTGTAATTCAAACTGTAAGGGTCTTCACTCCACAGGAAATAGTAACAAGTTAGCCAGTAAATCCAGAGTATTAAAAAAATATTGCTGGAAGAACCTTCCAAAGGCCATTTGTCTTCCTCTTTGCCCTCAGGCAGGATCTCTATTATTGCTAACAGATGTTTGCCTAATCCAATATTAAAAGACTTCAGTTCGGGAAATTCCAAAATCCCTAAATTAGGGGGATTACAAATTAGAGAAAACTTTGTCTGATATGTAACCTCAAACTCCTTTCTTGCAATGTACGACCTTTGCAATGTATACTTTACAGTGTTTATATTTTTTTCTCAGCCCTGTTTCACAGATTGTTCACCTGTTTCTTATCAGGTTCACATTGATAAGGAAGCGAGTGGATTTCTAGAATTACATGAGGTTGTTTCATAGTCCAGTGTAAAGCTAGGAACAAAATAAAGGATTAAAGAAATAAATGTCTTCACAAAGGGAACCAGATGTCCTTTTCTCCGGATGCTTCTACACTGGATAGTGGGCTGAAGGTAATAATCCATAATATGAGTTAGTACTTACCTCCCTCTTTCTGAGTCTATCTTTACAGTTTACAATCCAGCCACCACCCAGACTAAGTCATTACTTTAGTTTTCAGAACCAAGAGGTTGGGTTTTTTTCAGTAAGAGGAATTATTTAAATATCTTAAATGCTTTGGAATAGAATTCTTTCTAGTGGCAAATGTCTATATTGTAAGTAAACTTACAATAAATCTTAGAAAACTGATCTGGAAGGGAGCTGAGAAAGTTAATTCATTCTCCCCACTGAAGGGGGATCAGCTGCTCCTTGTAATTTCTGACAGACTTTCCCACTTTATCTGAGGAAGTAGACATGTGAGAAAGCTCAGAGCCTCCCTGAGAAGGCTGTTCCCACTCATAGGTTTGGGAGTTTGTTCTGACGTCCAACCTGAATCCTCTTTTCTGCAGTTTACATCATTTTAAATGTGGCAAGCTGATATTCCTGTCATTAGTATGAAAGAAGTATGTCTTTTGTGTTGGGAAATCCATCAGGCTTGTGGCATGAGAGGGTTAGAACACAGACTCTTTGGCTGCTGAAATAAAAAGTCAAGAGTTGTACTGTTCTTTAACAACGAACTACACTTCTTTTAATGAAGTCTGATAATTTATAGTGTAGTTTTACTCTCCTTCACTTAAATCCATGCAAAAATATGTGAGGGTTTATTTGTGGATGATCAGGTTAATTAGTTTTCTGATCAACATTCTATCGCTGCCAGCTGTGGCCCTTGCAAAGAACATAAATGGATTCATTACAGTAAACTGACATGTGTTTTTAAAATTAATCCTTAGTAGTAACAGTGGGTGTATTTTTGCCAATATAGCTCAGTCTTTACTGGTACCTTTCTGTGTGCATGTGAAAACTTCTCTTCTGCAGCAGGCAACTGCTCTTTGGGCCTTTCTGGAATGAACGCTCCTTTATATTCATGGAGGGAGGGTGTTTCATCATGCAAGTGCTGGATCAAGTAATCCAACCCCAACCAGTCTGTTGGTAACAGACACCATATTTGCATCTGTGTCTTGGACAGAGTACAGTCTCCTGCCATACTGTTGCTCCTTATTTAAGCAAGATGAGGGAGTAAGGAGGATGGTTACTGGATTCTTGGGTCCAAATCACCCACAAAGCATGTCCATGGGGATCGCACCCCACCTTTGGTGCACAAGTAAAATGTCTGGAATCTGAGAGTGAATCTAAGCAATTCTTATAGTTTCTCTGAAAGGAGGAATCATCTTTCTTACCATGAAGGGACAACTTCTTCTGCAGGAAGGAGGAATTTAAAAAGGAATTGATCTCAGACAGGAGGTTTTGGAGCCCAAGGTTTCAGAGCCACTCCAATATCAAAACACTGCATGTGAAAGATGTTCCCATGATTGGGATGAATAATAGCCTAATCTTAAAAGAAAATGGCAAATATAGGTTCTCCTTTTACACTTATTTGTAGCAGAAATAGTCAATGGAAATTCTCAAATCAGAAAAGTCAGTCAAAGGATTATAGTTATACATTGCTGAGTGCCAGGACTGATCTCCTTCCCAAACAATCCAGGCTCAGAGATTCAACCAGGCCCATAGACTGACCACAGTGCCACTGCTGCATGGAGAGCAGGTCTGTGTGAGGAACCTTCTGAGCAGCGTCGAGGAGATTTTGTAACTAACTGCAATAAATGCTGGTACTTTAATGTGTGCTTGTTTACTGAGTTTCAGTGCTTCCACTTTGTGTCAAGCCACCAAGGAATCATCAAAAATGAACAAAATCTAGCACACAGGCTCTATCTAGTACTACTTAAGTAGGAAGCAGGGAATTGCCTCTCCCCTCACACCATGCTGTCCTTAAAATTTTTTGCCTGTCCTTTTATTGTGGGAGCATTTGCTCTCCACTAGGAAAGGATCTGACTGCACATTCTTGGGTGTCTGCAGCAGCTCCAGCTCTAGTCCTCTAGAAACAAGGGCTCCTGCTTCTGGTCATTGATGACTCATAAAATAGGATCCCTCTGGGGTTAATGGCAAAATAGTTCAATACATTAAGAAACACATGAGGTAGAAAAAAAACAGTGTCAGTTTTTCAAACCTTCTTCTACCTGTTTCAGTGTCCCACTTATCTCAAAGTATGCTGTCAAGTGTCAGTCTGGTCGGTAGCAGAGCCTAAGCTATCAGGGAAAAAAATAAAAGTATCATGAAGGACACACCACAGTCAACACAATAATTTATTCCAGTGATTCTGAAAAGCCCTTTTAAAATACAAACAAACAAACAAACAAACAGGTTATTTGTTGCAAATAAAAATTTGGTTGTCATTTACTTATCCTACATTTTCCTGCTTTATTAGTTGGGATAAACTGTAGGCTCATCTAATGTATACCCCTAAGAGTGGCCACAGCAGGATGGGTGATGTGAGCACTGCAGTGTATTGGCAAAGCCCAGGAAGAAAACACGCATGTTACTTCAGCCAAAACCAAGGGGAGAGCAAGAGAGGATCCCCTATGGATTGTCAACAAAGATGTCTATTTGTCAAAGGAATTTCTGTTGACAGTTTAGGATGCAGTAATTTTATTATCCCATTACTATGCCCCAGTGATTATCCACTATCATGGGTACCACCAGATCAGAATAATATGAGTGCTTCCCAATCCATTTCAGGGCAGTGAAGTCACCTCATATTGCCTCTCGGGACAGCTCAGGCTGAAATGGTTGAGTTTGTAGACAGGGAGCATGACGCACTCTGAAGACCATCAGTGGCAACTAGTTAACATCTAAAAGTATTCCACATAGATCCACCAGATGTGACCTAGCTGTACTTTCACTGCTAATCTTGCAGTTCAGGGCCAGAAATCGGTGTCTAGAGTAAAGCAGGCAGTTAACTCTCTGTCTTGCTCAACAGGCTTTTTTACAGTAGGATTGACACGTGTCATTTATTGGTTTAGGGCCTCAATAGCCTCAGCATGCTTTCAGAGTTTTAAAGTCCCAGAACATTTCCCTGAAAGGTTAACTGTCTCTTTCTTCTTCGGAAATGCAATATATGATTTCTTTATTTCACCTAAGTAAGTATCAGTTGCTTTGAAAAATAACTTCAGACCAAGAAACACAACAAGATCTACATTTCTGAAATATCATGCATTGACTACGTTATAATCCTGAATACGTTTTAACATGTTTGTTTGCATTATCTCTGGATGGATGGCTTCGTTTTATTTGCAAATGTTTTATCTAGACTTTCAGTATCTGCTGTGTATTAGTGGTAACTTTTAGTGTGGATAAGAAAGGTTTGATAATAATGTTCTATGTAATTGTGCTGCTGTGGTATGAAACCACACCGTGTATTTTGGTTTTTCAAATCAGTATTTGCCTTCTGTTATATTTGCATATATACCTTTTGTGGTAAATGCTAATTGGAAATGTCAGAGTTCTCTTTCAATTTAATTAGCATAATTGCACATGGAAAAGAGAGGAAATCTCTTTTAATTTAAATAACATTTATTAAGACTACCCAGAGTATCATTGTTGTTGGAGTTTCCTAGGTAACCTTAAGAATTTCAGCTGCCAACTTAACAGAACAGCTTGACATCTGGAAATTCCTGCAGAGTTACAACACTGGAGAAGAGCTGCCATTCAGCTCCTTGATTTATTCCAGTTTTACCTCTTTGACACAAAACAGATTAGACAATGGGATTTTCAGAATTTTATTCTTTAATTGTTTTGTGTTTCTGCTTTTTTTGCTGTGTGCTTTTTGGGGATTGGAAGTCTTGTTTGGGAAATGTGGCCATTGATCCACTACTCTGGCAGAGAAAGAGAACCAGTCCCCCTGTGTGCTGACAGCGGAGATGGTACTGGGGGGTTGTAGCTGCTGGGCAGATTTCTAGTTCTATCAAGTAGGTCTGTTGGTGGAATTTTCTCCCATCAAAAACTCTGGATCTAAAGAAAGCAGTTGGTACGGGTGTTCTCTAGCATGTGTGTGAATCAAGTGAAGAACGGGTAAGAGTGTTTTTCATCAATGACATGTGAGGTAGGCAGTGAAACTCAGCTACAGACTGATGGGTGAGATGACCCTTTTATTCAGTGACATGCATTCTGCAAACTCCCCAAGTGTCCCACTTTATTTTAGGCAAGGCATTTCTATGCAGTCAAACTTCCCCACACATGGAATTCAGAAAGAAATTCACAGGAACGTACTAGAGGAAAGGATTATTTCGGGTACCATGGGGAGGTCACAAAACCTCATTTCCCAGGTACTTGTTACCTACTAGAAATTGAGACCCACAATAAAACATCCAAAAACCACAGCTGAACTATCAGATGGTTTCTGTAATATTTCTGAAATCTGCACAGGCAGTTAATCTGACTGTGAGAATGAGAAAATAACTGTGCTAAAACTTCCACATTTCTTTAAAGGGGCCTTTTTCACAGATTTTTAAACTCCTCCACAAAAGCACACATGATCTCCATTGACTCCAAAGAGAATAAAATCTGTATGTACGTGAGGACATTTATGAATGGGCCACTAGTCATAGGGAAGGCCAGGTCACCACTAAGCCATGTCCCTCAGCACATCTACACAGCATGGAAACCCCAGTAGGAAGCTGATCAACACACCCACCTAACTTGGTGTCATCTGCAAACTTGCTGAGGGTGCTGGATCCCCTCAGCCAGATCACTGGTAAAGATATCAAGCAGAACTGGCCCCAGTACTGAGCCTGGGGGAACACCACTTGTAACTGGCTGCCAACTGGATTTAACTCCATTCACCACCACTCTCTGGACTCAGCCACCCAGCCAGTTTTGATCCATCAAAGTGTACATACGTCCATCCAAGCCATGGGCAGCCACTTTCTCCAGGAGGATGCTGTGTCAAATGGTGTCAAAAGCTTCACTAACATCTAGGTAAACACATCCACAGCCTCTCCCTCATTCATCGAGCGAGTCACCTTGTCATAGAAGGAGATCAGGTTCATCAAGCAGGACCTGCCTCTTATAAACCCATTCTGACTGGGCCTGATCACCTGGTTGTCCTGTATGTGCCTCATGGTGGCACAAAAATTTACCTATTCTAGGTGACCCTGCTTTGGCAGGGGGGTTGGACTAGATGATCTTCAGAGGTCCCTTCCAACCCTTATCATTCTGTGATTCCGTGATTCTGTGATCTCCATAACCTTCCCCAGCACTGAAGTCAAACTGACATACTCTTCACTCTTAATGAACATTCCCTTTTAAAAAGTACATGGATTTTCAGCAAAGACTTTCACTCCTTTTAGGAAAAAGAAAAAAAAAAAAAAAAAAAAGTGAGATAACATCAGATAGTTTCAATGGTGAATCTCTAAGCTTTTGATAAAATTTGGTCTGTTGTTATTTGGGCTGTTGAGTGCTATTAAAGGCCACAGGCACAACTCCTAGAGTCATGGGTTATAACGCTACTCAGAGATGTCTTTTAGCCTGATACATGAGGCAGGTCACAGTTCATTTTTCCTCTCTTTCTCCTTTTGCAACATACTAATCTCCTTTAAAAGTGCTTTTAGATAAGCCTATGAAAACTGATATCATTTAATTCATGCTACCATATGAAGTGCAATAAAAATTGTATCTCTTAAGAAAGACCTGGAAAAGGTACACTCCAGTATCTTATTATCATGAATGGTACCACAGAAAATATTACAAGTCATGCTATGAAATTTCTTGAAAACCAACCCAATGCTCAGCACTAAATAAATAGTGTGCTGTGTGGAACAACGCTGTTAGATGTCTTGAGTAACAGCCTTTAGTTTTTTCCTAAAGCCGATGAATTACCTTCTCGAATGGAAGTGAATTCTAAAATAATTGAATTTATTTCCATTCAAATAACATTTTGGAGCTGCACTCGAACGACAGCCTGTTCCTCATTGTCAGTGCTGAGATGGTTGCTGAGCTTTGTGCAAGAAGAACTACTTCCAGTTGTAAATTATGGGCTGCACCACACCAGTCGCTGTGGTACGGCTTCTTTTTCCTCACCATCTGTAGCAGTGTGGGTGGAGCACGTTGTAAGTGCAACAGAAATGAAACTCAATGAATGTTTGAAATGTAACATCTGTTTTCATGGGTTTGTAAAAAAGACTTTCATTAAAAAGTTCACATTGCATGGACTTTTTCCATAACGTTATAATAATAGTGGGGAATTCCCTTCAACGAAACGTGTCCATAGGGAAGTTGATTTACAGCTCTTCCATTGTTTGCTGCAGTGAAGAAGGGCAGAGTGAATGGCTGCTACTGGTGTGATAGAGCTGGGAAAAGGAACTTAACCTCAGGCTAAAGCTGGGTCAGCAAGTTCCAGGGACTTACTTCATCCCAGCAAAATCACTCAGAGTTTCTGCACTGTGGCCACATGGCTGCCAAGATAAGCCTTTGGCCTTGGGTCCTGGGCATACTGTATGATTCAGTCCTCCCTGTGCATCCATACCGACTCTGTGGGCTACACAAGTCATTTCCAGGCCCTCCTGGCATGGTGGTTGTCAAGATCAGATTGCCCTTTTCTGTAGCCGAGTGAAAGAGACTTTGCAGCCCTGCAAAAACATTGAAGAAAATATAAAAGGTGGTACAGTAGCTCCCTGAATACTCAGTGTGTTGCAGAATAGATTAAATCTTGAGAACTCCTGGACTGGGAGGATGAGTTTGCAGTGGTTTTTTTTTACCCTGTTCCACCTCAGTCACACATTTCAGATACGTTTTGTCAGGCAGCAATGTCTGTCTGAGCAGTTCAGTAGCCCTGTTCCCACACTGCTTGTTATCAGTGGTGCTGTCTCCCTGCTCACCAGGTTCGGATGTTATTACTGCTGCACTGCTCACAACTTCACTTTCAATTGAGCGGAAAATAATGTTAGTGATAAAGGAAAGTATTATTGAAAAGAGCGTATCTGGATTGAGGGAGTTGGTCTGGAAAGGGTCAAGAGTCTGTCCCATGTGAGGACGAGAGAGGGTCAGTTGAACTGGGAACAGAAGTCATTTGCTGGGGTAGTGGTGATGCTCTTGGCAATGGAAGTGGGCCCACTGAGAAAAACACTTGCCCTATGTGGCAGGTGGTCAGCTGATCTTTCAACATCCAGTCTAATTCTCCACTCAACGTATTAATGAAAAGAATTAGTTACAAACACATAGTTATCATTGAATTGGTTATAAGGGACCTCAAAGTCTCTAGTCCAACCACCTGCTCAAAGAAGGGTCGTCTTTGCCATTGAAAAAAAAAAAGAAACCAAATGCAGACCTTAGGTAGGAGAAACTGTCTAGTTCAGCACCACACCCACTTCTTTCATAAAAATCATGCTCTTTTTGGAATTTGCTGCAATGTGACAACATTTATTTCCTCTAAATTATGTCTCCCTATGAACATTTCCTCCAGCTTCTTTTCTTCTGGAATCATCTGAAATATCTTCCAGTCACTCCTCTAGCTGAGGAAAAGGACCTACTGTATCTATCTCCAGTTGTAGCTCTCCCAAGGGGTTTTCCCACATGGAACATCTCATATTCCAAGCTCAGTGTAGCAGTGGCCATCATATTTCTAATTTTCCTATTGTGCCTACTGTGGCTGTGTTGTGCTGCAAGTGATACAAGGCAGAAGTCTTCTGCACTGACTCGTGTATTTTCAGTACCCGGACCCATGATAGCCAACATCTCAGAAGTGTGACAAGGAGTTGAATAAAATTACATGAATGAAAGCATAAATAGGGTTGTGGAGCTTCAGTAAAGCTCCTGGACATTTCTGACAATTAAGATCTAAGCGCAGTGTTGGCTCTTTAAAAGGAGTCAAGGGAGCTGGACCTCACCAGAAAACAGATAAATACTAATTAGAGACTTTGTGCATCACAGCATAGAAGAAAATGCTGTGCAATGGCTACTTTCATCCAGAGCTTCCGTGACCAGTTTTTAATTTCTAAGTAGCACTGCTCCCTCATCCGCTGCCTTTCAGGCTGTTGCTTTTCAGCCATACAGGGTGTTTAATTTGGTTCCAGATTGTTTATCCTCTTAGTGTTTCCGTAAGCACTTCCAACAGCCTTCTCACTTCTGGCAGCCGTGGTCAGCCTGTGCTCCTGAGACAGAGCTCAGCTCTGGTGCTCACATGGAAGGAAGCTGTTTGCATAAAAGCTTCACTTAAAACCATTGAAGCCCCAAATTATGCAAGACCCAGAACATACCAGCAGTCTGAAAAGCATTAGTGGCTTCCCCCTTCTCCTAAACCATTCTGAAACCCACTAAGCAGTGGGAAGGTAGTGGAGAAATATTGTGTTAGCTGTGGAGGACAGGGTTTTATCTCTAAAGACGTGCTTAACAGGGTATGGTTGAAACAGGGTATATTTGCTGTGTTTGGTGATGAAACAGCTTTTTGGATTCTCACACTCAAGTTGTTCAAAATACCTGCAGACTCATTGTTGGCAGTTGTTATTTACACATGGAGCAACACACAAGGGCAGGAAATTGCATGTTTTCCTTGAGAATTTAGGAAAACATAGGAGGGAAGAATCAAATTCTGGTGCCTGTCATTTGATGCATGAGTGCTGATGGACCAGTCTTCTTGAAGTAGAAGAAAAAACACCCAAAGATCTTTATCTAGATCACCCATAAGTACTACCAGATTATTTTAGTCAGTGACTTGATTTTGATACTGAATTAATTTCCATTTCTTTGATGAGCATTTAGTTTTTTTATTATTTAATTTTCATTTGAGGCTTAAAAAAGGAGATTAATGGCACATCGTATCGACATTTATTTGTTCCTCATTCTCTATTTTCTTTAGCCCGTTGCCGGGCAAGCCTTTCTATCTAACCTGATGCTCTTGATTTGTCCATCTTTTCTACTAAGATCTGTGCCATAGTAACTTACAGAAGGCAGCTCCAGCTACATTTTAGTATTAGTATTTAGCATTTTATTTATTATAAGCTGGTACAGTGGAACTGTTTAAAGTTCCTTTCTAACTGCAGTTACTATTGAAGGAAAATAACTGGTGATTATAATGAGCTTATGCAACCTTTTCACTCTGAGTATTCCTCAGGATCAAACCCCAGCTTTTATAAGCCCTTCTGTGCTGGTTTGTGATGGTAACTGGAGTCAGGCTGTACCCCAGCATCCCTGTGGGCGTCCAGTGGCAGTTGTATTTCAGGCAGCTGACTGATTACTCTGACTCTGTTTTGAGGGTTTCCTTTTTTGTCTGTTGCTCACCCTAAATCTAACCGTCTGCTTCTTATTACAGATGAAAGTACGGCCATTTTATCACTATCGACTTTTAAACTTCAGTGGCTTTGACTTTACTTTAAAGTCCTACTTTACAATTAATATTTCCCAGGAGAAAAAGGAAAGGATCGCAGTCTCTCAGCATTAACCAAAATAGGGAGTGATATCTGTAACTAGGGTATAAGCAATTCTCTGACAATTCAGGCTAATGAAGTTTTCTCTGTGAATTGCCACCGAGGCTTTTATGACAGAAAAGAGACCGCTAGTTCCACTGCTGAAGTCCCTGAGTAGAAAAAAATGTTCTTTCTTCAACAGTCTAAATTCAGACCTTATTTAACTGATAAAACCAAGTCAATGATCACAAAATCTGAATGTGTCTTCATAACTTACTAACAACTAAGTGAAAATCACTTCCCAAAAGCTTCCAGATTTAGTGAATAAAACATGTCATGTTACCTTCTTCTCCCAGCACATACTTTGCTATTGAGACATAAGCATGGACTGTAAGGTTGCGTTTGCATCTAATAGTGATGAACTTTGAAGAGCTACCACAGGTTAGGCTAGGAGAAACACACTCCTTTCAGTAAAATGAAGTGAGATGTTTGCTTTTGCGAATATGATCTTAGCTTCTCAATTTCATTACGAGGCACAAAAATTCTTATATAGGTGAGAATCAGAGATTCTTCATTTTCACCAGTTTGACATTTAACTTGAATAAAAATATCACTGCGGGCGAGAGGAAGGGTGAGAGGGGAAGCACAAAGGATCTATTATTCTTATTTTCTAATCCCAGACTTAGTTAAATCAGTGTAAGCTGGCAGTTCTCTGGAATAGAGATAGGCCAGTTTTATAGTAGTCTGGGAGAGAACTAGGTACTAATTTGCCTAAAGAAGCATATCAGCTGCAATAAGACTGCAGGACTCGTTACAACGGTGGAAAACCAAATATCATTAGCTTCCCCTCATTTATTTTACTGTTAGGCTTGCAGCTTTTGTGTTGAAGTGGCACACATGAAAGTAAAAACAGTCTACTTCTCTTATGTCCCGTATTCCAGCATGGCACTATTAGCAAAAAAAAAAAAAAAAATAAGGTGCAGATTGCCTTGGTAAAAGGTAAGCTGCCATCCACATTTTTCTACAGAAGAGAAAAATGCCTTTTTGCCCATTTAGTTGTAGGGATATATTTATTGTAAGGTGAAAGATACAGCTGGCTTATGAAGGGAGAGAACAGAAATGGCATTATGAGGCACTTTTAAATAGGCTTTTAAATAGCAATTATCCAAACATTTCTAATGGATATACGGCGATCACCAGCCTCCCTGTTTCTTAGAACCATAGGCTAGGTGTCATCTTTGATTTTTATTTATTCTCATGGAGAATCATATCATAGAGTCAGATCATAGAATGTTTGGGGTTGGAAGGCACCTTGAAGATCCAGTCCCCCTGCAATGGGCAAGGACACCTTCCAGTAGATCAGGTTGGTCCAAGCCCATCCAACCATCTCTGAACACTTCCAGGGAGGGGCCATCCACAACCTCCCTGGGCAATTTGTTCCAGTGCCTCATCTCCCTCACAGTGAAGTATTTCCATACATCTAATCTAAATCTAGCCCCTTCCAGTTTGAAGACATTACTTGTCATCCTATCACTACATGCCCTTGTATAAAATCCCTCTCTAGCTTTCTTGTAGGTCTCTTTTAGGTACTAGAAGTCTGCTGTAAGGTCTCCTCAGAGCCTTCTCTTCCCCAGGTTGAACAACCCCAACTCCCCCAGCCTGTCCTTGTAGGAGATGTGCTTCAGCCCTCTGATCATTTTTGTGGGTCTCCTCTGGACCTGCTCCAACAGGTCCATTTCTTTCTTGTGTTGGGAGCTCCAGAGCTGGATGCAGTATTCCATGTGGTGTTCTCATGAAAGTGGAGTAGAGGGGCAGAATCACCTCCCTCAAGACCTTATCACCATGCTTCTTTTGATGCAGCCCAGCATTTTTTTGAGCTACAGACACACACTGATGGGTCATATTGAGCTCATCAACCAGCGCCCCCAAATCCTTCTCTGCAGGGCTTCTCTCAATCCACTTATCGCCCAGACTGTATGTGTGTGCTTAGGATGTAGGTTTTCTTACTAGGATTGCCATGAAGCTATTACCAGTACTCACATCGTATTTAGGAAATAGCGTTTTACCTTTGTCTAATATCTGACAGGTTATCTTATCCCCATTATTTTTGTAACTCACAAGCGTTTTGACATTACCTAGGAATTGCTGTTGAGTGACTGGAATCGTGACTAAAACTTTGGTTATAGCACCCAGTTTGAATGTTGTGCAGAAGGAGCACTCAGTACCAGGCAGACAGATATATTCAATCACTGAAGAGCAAATCCTCCTTTCTTAGCAATGAGAAAAGCAAACACTGGTCGTAAAGACAGCTGTAATGAACACACTGAGAGGAATTTTGAATGCCTGGTCTAACAAAAGTGGAGTTGGTTTCTCCTCTGTCTTACAACTTGCCCTGTTGTATATATTGTGCACTAAGAGGATGCACTTTTTTTTCACTGAATAGCACTGTATTTTCCATCATGTTAATGGGAGGATCTGGCCAAAAGAGTGACAAATCCCACCTGTGGGCATCACCTCCGAATCCTGGTGAAGCAGCTGTTGTGCCCAGTGTTCTTTGTAGGGAATTCAGGGAGAAAACAGCAATTATCACAAATGGGAATTTCAAATGTTAGTGAAGTGAAGATGATCTACCAGACTTCTGCAGAATACCTACCCTAAATTTATTATATATTTCTACTGCAGTATATAATCCATGTCTCAGTGACAAAATTTAAGTCCATGTATTTTTAATCTTTGTCTTCAGCTATTCCTCAGTTTTAAAATTGCATGGGAGCAAATAAGTCTGCAGGTTTTATGGAATGCAATTTCTATTAAGAAGATAAGGATATTCATTTTAATTGCACAGAAGTAAGGTACTGACATTCTGATTCTCTCCATACAAATATGTGATTTAGCCTATAGAGCTCAACCAACCATCTCCCCATCTATACTTATTGCTAATTCTCACGATGTCCTCAGACTAATAATGCTTTTGTAGAGGACCATTTCCTGCAATCAATCACAGCACCTTTCATGAACCTGCTTTGCTATTTATTAAGTACTAAACAAATGGTCCAAAGCAGGTAAATGGCTGTTTCTGAGTCCAGTACAGATAATTCAAAGCAAGATAATAAATTAGCTTCACATCCTCTGGTTATGTACATTATAATTAAGAGAATAACTATCTGCTAAGTGATAGGGTTAGTATAAAAAATGCAGGGTTTGTTAAGAAACGCAGAGGCCAAAGGAGATCAACATGGCTAACTGTGCTCCATGCATGCCAGCAGTGACTATCAAGTCATGTCCTTTCACTTCCTTTAAGGAGGTTTCTCTAAAGGACCCTGGTCACCTTCTGTGTCATTTTGTCTTTTATACATATTGCCACTGATAGAGCTTTTGCAAAGACTATAAGAAAAGGCTGACTGACATTTCTGAAAAGCATGTAATTAGTTGTACATTAGCGAGCTTTCAGATATCAGCTGGAGCAGCTCTGCTTTTTATAAGCATTCGACAGAAGCAAGCCATTGTCATGGGTATCAGCGTCCTTTGTTGTAGTTCATCAAATCGCTACGGGTACCGCACAATTATATTTGTTTTAAGCAGAGGTCTGACGCATATTTATGGTAACAGGAGGCAAGGTTCAAGCTGGCAGGCTTTAAATATACACCTATGGAGAGAAAGTTCAGGTCAGAAGCACTCACCATGCAAAGGTCATTGCCTTTTTGTGGTTTTACATTAGTGACAGAAGAGCACTCCAGCTGTGGTTGAGATCTTATTGTGTCTCCTCTCCCACAATGAAACATCGGAGTGTCAGGGAACCTCTGAGAGTACAGGCACTTTTGATACATTGGGAGAACAATATTGGGAAAGGTTCTTCACTGAGAGGGTGATCAGGCACTGAACAGGCTCCCCTGGTGAATGGCCATGGCACCAAGCCTGCCAGAGTCCAAGGAGTGTCTGGGTGACACTCTTAGTCATGTGGTTTAGTTTTAGGTAGTCCTGTGAGGAGCAGGTAGTTGGATTTGATGATTATTATGGGTCCTTTCCAAGTAGAGATATTCTATGATTCTCTTACTCTATGATAACAAAAGGAGATAGTTCCAATGGTTATTGTGTATGAGTTGTATACACTTCAGCTGTATACTACCAACGGTACTTGTATTTATAATCAGTTGTTTTATTTTATTTCTTTCATGTGTGACACAGATGAACAATATGATTTGCGTCTCATTTAAATGGATGTAAAGTCAGTACAACTTTTTTAGAGGAGCTGCATGAATGATTTATATTGTTCCCCCCAAAAACAGACTCAGACAGATCAGACACAGGTATTTTTGGTGATATTTTCAGGTAACATAAGTAGATTCTCTCAAAAGAGATGTATGAAATTTCTCTGTGTAATTTCTACTTCAGATTTGCATCAACTCAAATCTCAGGATAGTTTTTCATGTAATTTGATATGGATGATGAACCTTTGGAGAGAACTGGCCAATTTATGGGTTGCAATCAAAATAATTTTTTATGAAGGCTACTGACATTTGGCAGTTCAACTAAATTCTGCTTTGAGGTGTTGGAACATGAAGTAAAATTCATGGGTTGTGAATCTGTGAAAGCTCAGGATGAGAAAGAAGGATTTTACAGCTGAGAAAATTTTCTCCTTTTTTTGGTACATGACCTGTAGGGATTTTTAATAAGTGAAAAGAAAATCTTCCAAACTGTACATAAAATCCAGTTATGGCTGCCCCCTTCTTGGATGTGCTCAAGGCCAGGTTGGATGGGGCTTTGAGTCACCTGGTCTATTGGAAGATATCCTTGCCCATGGCACTGGGGTTGGAGCTAGATGATCTTTAAGGTCCCTTCCAACCCAGACCATTCTATGATAAAATGAGCAGAGGTAGAATGTTTCATGACAGAGCCACGGGATCCATTGAGTAGGAACATATTTACTTGGTAAAATGAGTGGCATATGCCATCATCAGGCTTAAATCCTAGTACTACCACTATAAATGTTTTCTAACTGTGCCCATAAATCAGGATTACACAACGGCCCACAATGACCAGTAACATTTTCAAAAGAGGCTTGGGAAAACACTCATTTAACACATCCACCAATAGAACACAAAGAAAAAAGTTGTTTCCTTCTGTCAGCTTTGCACGTCATCAAATAAACCCAACAATAACATCTAAACCATCCACCTTCCCCCTGACAGGGTCCTTAGGTTTCCTTCAACAATTCCTGGCAGACATTTCTGTGACTTGTTCTCAGCTACCCTCCATGGGAGACCTTGCACAGCGTACGCACACCATGAATCCCACCACCCATCTATCCTTACAGCCAGAAGTTATTTCCCCATGTCTAACCTACATCTAATCTCTTATCTACTTTACTCATACACTTGAGATCTCTCATTTGCTATTTCTCGGAACACCACAACCCCAAACCGTTTCAGCTGGCCTGAAATACATGCAATACATCTTGTCACTCGGACACTGAGTGAAGGATTATGTACTGAAATGAAAATGCAAAGCTCGACATTTATGTCTGTTTCTGCCGTTTATCTGCTGTTTCTGCGTGGCTTCTAGCACTGTTTCCCAGCCATGGTTATCACTTTAAAATGTGGCTATGACTACGATAAGGTTCCTTATGCCTCCATGCAGTCACGAGCCTCAGAAGACCAGAACTTCTGTTATTTCTGACACAGAGAATGCTGTTCAGTAGGTGTGGCTGTTATGTCCTACAGAAGCCTGCGGTCTTATTTACAAGGGTGTGATACCATTTCAAGGTTTGTTTGTGTAATTTCTGCCTGTAGCTCTTCTGTTATGTGTGAGACTTACCTCTGAAGTCATGTGAAGTAGCAAATGTCCCCTGTTACCTGTTATTAGCAGGAGAAAGCTCTTTTATGATGGTTCCCAGGCACAACTTCAGTATATATAATAGTAATTATATTTGGAAAATCACATTCCTTGCCAAGCTTTTCTGTGCTTGGTATAATTAAAATTTGCAGCGTTTATCTTATTTTACATACCTCTGTACAAGAAACACTGTAGTTTGACAATTTGCCATTGGGAAGTGGTAGAGAAAGGTTTTCATTCAAAGCTTTGTATTGTGTATCAGCAGGAATTTCAGTTGCCACAAAGCTATTATTGCTGCGTCAAGCAGCACCTATTGTGCAAGTTTCAGACACTGCTTTGCCTTGAGGGAGACCGTGGAGTGATCAGCTGCTGTAGGTAACTCAGAGGTCCCAAGAAGATGCCTCTCTGAATCCATTGATCTATAATAACCACACCAAGGACAGAAGTTTGACAGAGCTGAACATAGCGTTCAGATTAATTTGTATTCGTTGATTTAAAGTGTTATTGTTTGCGTGATAAATTATACGTTAAAAATGATCTAAAACTTTCAAGACCATGAACTTTGCTTCTTTGCAGTCCTTTAATTTGAAAAGGTGAAGCAAATCACTCATATTGGTTGGTATCTACAAGCTCAGCGGTGAAATGCAGAGCCTAGGCCTTTTGCAGTCCTAAGTAGTGTCATGAAGAAGAAATTCTGTGCAGTGCAAAGCGAAAGCAAACGGAAAAGAACTTGAGATACTATTTATGCTTCAACAGCACGACATTCCAGCAGATGTACTCACTCAGGATATTAAAACACTCGTGCCTCAAGGAGTGCCCCGACTTTCATCAAGAATTTCATCAGCACAATTGAACGGGCTTTGTCTTTCAGTAGTAATTCCAGGAGTTAACTCCGTTAACCAGCCTATTTTAGTAAATTTGTGGTGTATGTACATGTAAAGCAACTTTTCAGTGCGTAAATCTCTGCTGATAGTTGATAAGTAGCCTCTAAACAAACACAGATTCTAAAATGAGGCTCTAATAACTGAGTCTAATTTGTCTTAAGTCCCTGAATTCCTGCAGTACATGTCAGACGCCTGGTAGGTGATTCACAGCTTGCTGACTAAAATGGAAAAGAACCCCTGGGTTACTGGAGCTAATAAATAACATTGCAGATTTATGCTATTAAGTGCTGCTGAAGTGCTATAAGGTAAGAATGACAGAATCAACTTTTTTATTCTTTGTTACTGATGCACAGCGTTAATGATTTAACACTGACACTTCTCACACAAGGAGGCACCTTTCACTCCTGAAGAGCCCCATGGCTGATTGATCAGATTTACCATAGATCTGTCACTAACCAGCCCTGGGCTGAATGACACCACTGTTTTAAGAATCAAAAAGAAACTTCAGTGCAAAAAGTGAAAATAGTTTTCTTTTCTGGTTGAAAACGTGGGGAGAGGGTGAACTTCCTAAATGCTAGACAGAAATGAAGAGCTAAAGCCTTATTTTTTTCCAGAAAATACGTTTGATAGGACTGTTGGAAAACAGAAAATGGATACATTCCAGAGCGAACTCCAGGTATAGTGAAGTGTGAGACAAAATCAGAAAGGGACCAACAGCAGCATTAGAAAAACGCATTCTTCAGCCATTATACACAGTTATTGCTTATAGAAAATAAACGAGCACTTTGTATTTAGTACAACAAGCCATTTGTATTTAGTACACTCGGCAAGATAAGGAACAGCAATCATTTCTAGAAATCTTTCTAGTGCAAACAAATTTGCAAAAATAAATTTGTCAGACTGTCTAAATGTATGCATTTGGTAATTCTTGCAAGAATGTAAATAAACCCAGTGACCCTTTATTTCTTTATTGCAGAGAAGAAGTTCTCCCTAATTATTGTAAGAAAGACTTTATCTTCTCATTGATTTTGGTGCTTCTGAATGTTTTTATATGAAGATGCAGATAAGACTTGCACTAATAACAAGATACTTAGAGGATTAGATTGTAGACTGTAGTCTTGTAATTTGTTTCCTTCAACGGCTGACATCTTTTCTGTCTTCTTGCAGAAACTTTTCAATTTATTTAAGCATTTTGCTAATCTCTTCTTTCGCTGACACTCAGAATAGTAGCCGTCATGACATCTCACCTCCAGCCATCAGAGTTATTTTACTTTTTATTGTACTAGAAGATACTGTACAACACAGAAAAACTTTTGTTATTGTAGAAAACAACAACGGTTGTACAGTAGATGTGTTTCCTCTGAAATGATCCAGGAAAAAAACCCAACTGTATCAGTCTACAGATTGTCTTTCCAATATGTAGAAAAGCAAAATCCCAGGTGTTTTCCTCATGACGGTAAAATGTGCCACCATCAGATCCCTAAGGAGTGGAGTTCCCATATCCTTACCATCTCAGACCATAGACTGTCATTAAGATCCATTTAGGCTATAAAATAATACAACAGTGAAATGAAAACTCCTTCATGTTGAAACATCTTTAATGATGAAAATTAACAGCAAAGAGCTCATGCCATGCCGTAGAGGGTGGAATTATTCTCCAAAATCTCAGCAGTACCACCTCCCACTTGGCATAGAGATGGAAGCTCTGTTATTGTCATTGCTATAATCATATTATTTATAGACTGTCTGTTTGTAGATGAGGCAGCTGTGTGTGTAGTTGTCTATTTCAGCTGGAAGTAGAAGGCTGTGAAATCAATACTGTTCAATACAACTAGCAGGCTTGGAGGTGTGACTGAACCACATGAGCCTGCAGGCTCACCTGGACTTGATAAATGAGGACCTGAAGCGTGGAGAATCCAGAAAGGGCTGGGAGGACATCCTTCAAATGCCACCGCCTGCATGTAGGTCCCTCGGAGTGTGACTGACAGAGCATGGGTGCTTTGCCCCCTCCTTCACAGCCTTATCTCCACAATGCTTCTTATCTCTTCCCCTCTGGGCATTCACCCGTGAGCTTCCTTGCCTCTCCTTATTCAACGTATTGCTAATCACATCCTTTAACTTCATTCTTTATAGGACAGGGGGCTCTCTGCTGTGGTTTCTTACTATTTTACATTCCCAAAGTTGTCTAAACAGTCCTGTCACACCAGGAGTTTGATCCTCCTTTTGAAGCACATTCCTGCTGTACTTGACTGCTCCTCAGCTGCTTCTGCACCTCTTTGCCTATTTCAAGAGCCAACAGAAAACCTCCCGGGCTGATTAACACAGACACTAGAAATATTCCAAGCTTAGGAACAAACTGGCATGGATGTCCCCCAGCTGAGGTCAAGGATAAACTGATCCTCTGGAGATGTCTGCCACTGAAACCATTTCTTGTCAGCTGGAAAGACAATCTCAGTATCTTTCCGCTCAAAAAGCTGTTAGTGTCACCAAGCAAGGGAAATTAGCCTGCTGCAGTGCCTATTTCTACTGTTACCCCTCACAAGACTTCACAGATCTACATCCCCTGTTTACGTCAACTCAGTATTATTCTCCTTGTGAACACAGAACAAATTCACTAAATCTTTAGTGATTTTTAAAGTAAGCTTCATTTATTATATCAGTCTTGCATATTGCATTACGGAAGATGTCATACCACAATTCACTAGATCAGAAAGACAGCTGGGAGAGGAAAGGGTTTTTTCTTACAGTGCTACTGACAAAGGACTTAGATCAGCAGCAAATATTTTGACCGAGTATCCTACTTCCCTAAAAAGCTTTAAAGAATACCATTTAGCCAAGGGATACTTTCCTGTGATATAGTGGGGTTATATTCTACTTTTAGGGCCTAATCCATCAGTGCAGATTCTGAGACAGTTTCTCAGGTGTTGTGGACTAAATCTTTCTCTAAATAACATTCAAGTAAATATGAAATAGTTCCACTGTTGTCACAGTTGGAAATCTAACAGTGGCAAAAAGCACAAGGCAATTTTTCTTTTCCGCAGAGTAAAGGTTAGAAAAAGTTATAGTGACTGTGGAATTACCTATCTCTAAATGCTCAGTAGGTATGCGTGTGAAATACTCTTTACGGTGGTCATCATGAAGAGATGTTGCTACAGGCACACATGGCTGTGAGTTTCCTAATTCCCATTAAACTGTGAGGGAATTACCGAAATTCTCTTGAAAAGACAGGCTTTGGTGGTATGCCACAGATCTCAGCTCAAGCGTTAACCCTGGATAAAGAGAAGGGAGAGAAGAGGTCTGAGTTCAGAGGAGCTGAGTAAGAGCAAGGGGAAGTGTACCTTCCGTGTTTTGAAACACGGCATGAGCAGAAATGGAGGACATTGCTCCTTCCAGCAAAGGTCCATGCACCCTGGGCAGAAAGCAGTCCCTCGGCTCCTGCACACAGACCTACTGCAGACAAGGCAGACCTGAGAAACCACAGTTTGTTTTTTAATCTACATTAATTCCAACTTTCCAAAGGTCTCCTCTAGCTGACTACGGAGCTGAGCAATTTCCTTTGCTGCTTCTTTTCTACATGGTTGCCTGGATACTTGGTCTCCTTGAGGACCTCGCTGATTAAAGTGCAGTTGCAATTTGGTGATTTGAAGACCCTGATCTGTCATCTAGATACAGAAATCCTCAGGAAAAAAAAAAAAAAAAAAAAAAAAAAAGAGTTGATTTGTCAAGTACCTGCTTTAGTGTTTACTTGGACACAGTTATCCACAAGAAAACTCAATGATTTACAGATTTTTCTCTTATGTTGATAAACATACTACACATGAAATGACGTTCAGTGGCATTAACTCACCAAAGCTGCACCTTTTTTGTCACTCTCTATTCCTGTACTACGTCTTGCTCTTGTTTAATGTACAACCTGATGGCTGCTTCCAGAAGCAGGAACAAACCTTTCCCAGTGTGAGAACATCACAGGATAATCAGCATGTTGTGACCCTGTATTCTCAGGGGTGTCACAAGTTCCACTTTTGATATAATGCTCAGAAAGAAGCTGCAATAAACACACCAAACTGTATCAGGATAGGAGCAGCATTGGGCTTGTGGTTTTTTCAGATCATACAGACTTCAGAAACAGCAAAATTTCCTTCTTGTTGGTCAGGGTTTGTTGCCTGCTTTGCTCTCTCCTACAACTGCACTGTATTTAGCAGTAAAATTGTCCAGAATTAGAATCCAATAAATTAATAAACAGCATGCCATGAAGTTATCTGAAGCCTGCAAGAACTTATCACCACATGAAAGCAAATAAATAAAGTTTCCATGAAAACAAGACAAAACATGATAAACACAGGATTTGAAAGTTGTCAGGAAATGTCTTTCCACAGCATAATTTTTTTCCTCCATGCTTGCCTGAGTAGGGAGGTATTTAGAAGAGGAAATCCAAGACAATCTATGAAGATGAGACACTTAGCTAAAAAATCAGTTCCAGGGTATACTTCTCAATTTTATGTTTAATTGAAATTTCTATCTAACATTTATTAAACCTTCCCTGTTCTAAATTTAGGCAAAATGATTAAAATATTTTGAAAACATTCAGTCTCCAGAAACCAAAAAGAAAATACACTTAGTAAGTATTTCCAGTCAATTTGCTTACAGCTTCATGTGAAGAACTTCGAATGTTGTAATCTGGCTAGTCATCTAAAGAGCATGCTTTGGGGTCATTTTTGTTTTCTTTAGAATAAAGAGAGTGTTACATCTATTGCCAGCAATGGTTAAAATTCTCTGAAGTCTTTAAATATATCTCCCTTAATTTCTAATTATCCATGACTTTTTTTAAGCCTTTGAAATTTTTTTCCACCCATTCAGCTGCTTCTGAATTACAGCAAGAAAAATAAAATGTCCTTCTCTTTTCAGTAAATTTTTACGTATCTTCTTTGCTCCCTTGAAACTCAAAAATGCAGATTTGTTACAAATCAGAGCTGCTGAGGCCATCAGGCTTTCTATTCTTATCCAGCAGTACCCGGTGTATGTGCATGATCTTAGCACATTACTGAATAAAGATAAACTTGAGGATATAGAAAAAGATGTCTTTGTTAGGGACGGTAACACGTGACTGTCTTACTTGTATTTAGAAACTCACTATCAGATTCAGTTTCTCATTTATTCATTTCCAGTACTTTAACTTTTGTTTAATTTTATAGCTATGATCTTTCCTTCCAAATAAAAGTAATTATGCAGTATATGAAGTTGGGCTCAATATCTAGCCTTGCTTCCAACACCTAAAGCACACGGAGAAGTAGCTGTTGCCTTCCTGTTGCAAAAAGTGCATCTCCCTGATGATGACAAGTGAAAAGCTGGATGCTGAAAGTCAGGCATCTAAATAAGCTTGATTCCATCTGGTATGAATGCATATACATCTTTTATTTAGGTACTGAACAGTCTCAGCAAGCTGTACTGAGAGACAGCAAAATATTGGGAAAATAAATGCTTTGTTGCCTTTTGGGAGAGAAAGCACAGCTCATCTTTTTTTTTTTTTTTTTTTTTTTTTAATTCCAATTAACTGTACTGAGATTAATCTCAGAAGATGTTAAGCAAGAAGATGACACAGCCCTTAAAAGAAAGTGAAAAAAAAACCCAAAACCAACAAAACCAACAAATCAATGTCAATATATTTCAGCGTTACAAAATCTCCTATGCATGTGGAACTGCATTTCCTATTTATAGACCTTTAGGAGATTTTAACACAGGTTTTCCGAATGCACAACTCAGGGTACTAAAAAGAGGTGGCATGTGTGGGAAAAGAATAGGATAATGAAGTGAGAAAACAATCTCATTCTTACAGAGCTGACTGATTGGCCTTAGTCAATCTTCAGAAAACTAAATATAGAAAGGTTCAAAGAGGATTAAATCTGCAGTAACTGAGGCTGTCTAAAGAGGTTATGAAGTGAACATAAAGTTTAATTAATTCAATAGATGAAAAACTGCTTAATAACATAATTATTAAATTTATTGCAGATATTTCATAATATGTGCAAAATGAACACTTTAACCCTGGAATTACCGGCTGCACGATCCACTCCTTTCTGCTGAATTCACTTGGTTGTTAGTAATTATTATTATACATTTCATTATTATTATTCTTTGACTTTTAAAATGTGTACTTTGATTTAGACCTCTCAAACATACCAAACCTCTTCAGTTATTTAAAAAAAAAAAAAAAAAAAGAAATAAACAATTTCCTTTGTAGGAATGCATAGAAAACCTGGGTGATGCTGAGTGTGAGGATATCATTTCGGCTCTAACTTCTGGTGAAGAATCCATCCACTCTTGTACAGAAATGAGAATAACTTTAAGATGTACTACGTCTTTTCCTGCAAGGTAGCACAATTCAATTACCATAGAAACCTAAAATAAAAATCCTATCTAAGCTCAACAGAAAAATATGTGGCATAACTGGCTTCCCATGAGCTATGCTTTACTGTAAATACAGAAATCCACATGCAGCTACACATCTCATGCACCACCTGGGTTCTGGTTCCTCTTAAATACTGAACATAGTAGACATCATAGGCTCACAGACTCTTTATGGTATAATACGCTACCTTTTCGTCCTCTTAAATGTGACAGGAGATTTTCAGAGTTACTATTGCTACTCCATTTCTGCTTTTCCCTTGTTTCAGTCGTGTCTGCAAGCACCTGGTTCAGATCAATTTCTCTTATTGCTGTTGAGGATGTGAAAATTTGGGGGTTTCCCCCTGAAGATTTATCATAACCAATAACTTAATCGTGCCATCAGAAGGAAGCTTGTTGTTGGACAGCATTTTATGAACTTAATGAACGTTCATTTTAGAAGTCTGTCCTGGGGTTTTTGCCCACTTAAAATACTACAAGTTTTTAATGCAGTTTCACTCTCTTGAATTAGATGCTGAGAATAAACTGTGAGCTTTGAAGATTATCTGAACATTGGGCAATTGGAAGTATGCAGAGAGAAAGAGCTTTCTGAAGGAACACAGGACTAAAAAAAAAATTAAAGTATACTTGGTGATGTGATCATTCGGATTTTGCCCCAGCTATTTAATCTGTATTAGTCGATAAATTTAATTCCCTGCTTTCAGAAAGCTTTGGAGGCAGATAAAAAAAGATGTTTCCCTAGTCACACTTTCCAAAGCACCTAAATGCCCAGTACCTTTAACAACGGATTTAAATAATTTGTTTACACTGAAGAAGCATGTACTTTCCATGGATTGAGTGGCTAGGCACATTAACACACAGAGGTGTCTAAACCGAGCAGTAATCTACCTGTATCCTCACAAGGAACAACTTTTAGGTAACACCAAGGGTGGTTTTGTTTTCCTTTATTCAGAGAAGTTGCCCCTCTGATGGGTTCCTTTGTCCCTCTGTCTCCAGATCGAAACCAAAGATTTTTTGGGAATGAGTCTCTCTATGTACTGATTACAATCTCAAAAGCTGGATAATGACCTACATTTTTGTGTTGATGATGTCAGTATTAGGTCTAACTATTATTATAATGACATCAGCATGGCTTTGTACATCCAACAGTGTTTTGACTTTTCCATTGTGTCTTATGGCTGATGTTCAGGTGTCTTCAGTATATTTCAGGCAGATGGGCAATGGATTTTTATCATATTAAGTGAAGACACCAGGTGACAATGGCACAGAATAAAACTACTCAGGTGCCTGTGGTTTTAACCCATAAACAAGATAACCACGTATTTATCTCAGTATTACTCGTTATGTGTTAGAAAAACCCAAACTTTGAAAATGCAACGCAGAACGACAGTTGATGAAGCTGTTGCCAGATATGCATTTTAAGGTACCATTCATTGACCCACCAATCTACGAGTGTGGATTTCCCACTGTTATTCATGAGCTTTAAATCAGGCCTTACAAAATTCCTGCCTGAGAAACTATAATTATTTAAGAGAGAAGGAGAAGGGGGCTGAACCATCCCAACCTACAGAAGTGGTTTAACGTTTAAATACGTATGGTGTGTGGATCAGATTTCTTAGCAGCTTTAAGAGTCTTTTATCCCTCCTTACAAAGAAGCCATAATTCAGGTGAAAATGCTAAAAGGAGAGCTCACTTTCATACGCTTCCTACTCACAGAAGGCCAGGAAGAGCAGCAGGAGAAATCTTTTACCCTTCAGTGCTGTCAGATCCATCGAGACCCAAGAATACATGGAGCAGCTGTAATGAAAATTCCTTCCAGAAAAGTCCTCTGACTCAGGGAAGTGGTGGTGCCTCTCTCTCCTCACTGGCACAGAGCTCTAGTGCAGCACAGACTCCGGACAGATAAATAGTATTACTTTTTATCATTAAAGAAGGAAGATTTGTTTCAAGGCAGAACCTGTCACCTTCAGACTTAAAATATTCCATACTTTCTGAAGGAAAAAAACATCTCGCTCATTTACATTTTTTAATAGCAACAGCCAAGTACTCACCTCCTATAAATAGTATAATTGCGAAATAAGTCAAGGATGTTTAAAAAGATCAGTCATAACCTCTTCAATAAAATACTTCATATATTTAGTTTTTAACCCCCGTTCTCGATCCATTATCATCAAGATTAATCAACTAATATTCGGATACGAGGAAATACTGAGGAGTCTTAATTGCACAATGCTAATCAAAGACAGGAAGAGCGTTAAGAAAATTAAAAAAAAAAAAAATGGGATCAGAGTTTTTTCAGACTTTTTTCCCAGACATTTGTGCATACCAATTTTCATCTGCCGATGTGACCTGACTAAGCAGGTGATGAATGTTTTCAAATTATGAGTCAACAGCAGCCATGTGAATAAATGAAACACTTGCTTAAAATAGTCAAAATTACTTTTGAATGACTTCTCCTCAAAAAAAAAAAAAAAAAGAAAAAGAAAAGAAAAAAAATGGACAAATATGGTCTTTCTCAACTCAGGTTACATTAAACTTGTTTTATTTGTGTCATCGTATTTTAGATCAATAAGTAACTTTTTGTTCCTACAAGAGGAAATCAATTAGTGTTTTTAGGAGTTGGTAAAGGAGTTTCTAGATGTAAAAAAAAATCATCTCAACAATTGTTTTTGTGTCGGCTTTGACGTATTTCTGTTATACCACGTGGATTCTGAGTCAAAAGTAGTTGAACTTTGGAACCTCCTCCTAAAGCAGAGCATCTAAGAAAATATGTTATGTGTTTTCCTGAAGGTTTGACCCAGAAAAGCTAGGATCAAGGAAGGAAGGCTATCTTGCTAAGTAAATACTCCAAATACGACAGCAATTATTCAACATTTCTTGAATAAATCCAAATCTCAAAAAAAAGTGCAGGTCTCAAACAGATTAATCTTCTGGAAAAATGAATATATGTCATAACAAAAGGAAATCCAGTACTTCCAACTGTTAATATATTTTGCTTGTCTAATTCCAGCACCATTTTTCATATTTTTTAATATATATTTCAGCACAGCTTCTTTTCAGGAACCATTCCTATGTCAGCTGTTTTTATTAAGTATTTCGTTTCACTGGCACCTACTCTCCCATCTCGGATCAACTGAGAATATGAGTAACTTGGAATAATACATTGACACTGAACAAAAGTTTTAGGGTGTACTATCAACATTGTTCATATCAGAGGTTTCAGTAATTTTCTTTAGAAGAATGTAAATAATCTATCTGAATATAATATATATATGTCACCTGACTGACATATCCATCTTCATAGGAAAATAATTGCTTTTCTGTTCAACAGCAAAATATGAAGTCTGGGAGGTATTTTCTAGTACATTAACGTAACTAAATCCACATTAGCCCAAACTTGAGATTCCCACCTTGGCCAGTTGTGAATGTACTTAATTTTGAGCTTGTTCTGTGGGAAGCAAGTCAACTGGACAAACTCTGAGCTTTTAAATATATGAGCTTTTAAATTTATGAATTTAGTCATAGCTAAATACTAGTGTTTTACATGACATTGGTAACCTACAGGACCAGATCAGAGACGTAGTAAGGATGTACCTGCCAGCATGATGACCCACATTTCCCTCCAAAGAAAACCCAGTCAGCAACGAAGATGATATGCGATTGAGTCTTATCCTGCCAGGAAGTTATGACAAGGTTGCAGCACACAGTTCCGTATTTGGGAAGATTAAGCATATCTGTTGACTGTGTTTGGATGAATGTTTTTACATGCTTAAAGCCAGGTGTTTAAATATTTTGTAGATCTGGCAACTGCAGACGATCATTCTCTGGAATTATCTTCCAGGTTTCTTGAATGACAACCAGTCATGTTTTTTTCTGTCACTGATTTTTACAAGCCCAGGTTTTGTTCTTCCTCATCACAGCTACCTGGTTTTTTTGCAAAAACAGCATCTAGTTTCTTCATGTTCATACTTAATTCCATTCATTACTGGCATTTCAAAATAAAACTCTGGAACTGAAGAGTACTGTTTCATGGTTTTCATTTCCAAGTTGCTGAGCGATTCTGCAGCGTATTCTTTTGTATGTTCAAAACTAGGCTATCAAAATATAATGCCAATTTAAGCCACAACCATTATTTATATTAGTAGTGAAGGAGGAAAAAACGTAGTGGTAAATTAATCTTTGTGCAGCAAAGAACTCCTTAAAATAGGTTTTCAGCATGCATAGTAATGAACTATTGCTATCTCTCCTCAACAGACATCTTTAAATAACTATGTCCAAAGTTGCTTAAAATCCTTTTCCTAGAATTTCAGTTTCAGTAACGCGAGGAAGACCGATTCCTCACTTATAACGCTGATCAACACAAGCCTCTTTTTTTATCTTCTGCTTAATATAGGGAACTCATAAATCAGCTATGACTTTTACATGCCTTCCCTTTGACCTTCCCACAGATAATCATAATAATGCTGGGCTGCTGAGAATCAATCGGTTTTCATAAAGGCAGCAGCCTTCAGATTAATCTCATATTATTAATTCTGCAAGTTAAAAAGACAAGCAGAAAGACAAGATGGCTTTCCGTGCTATTTACTTCCCTAAAAATATTTCCAGTGGATAATAAACAAACAAATTTCCAATCTGGTGAAGCTGTAAATTTGCAGCCTTCGTGAAAATTAATTTAAATGGCTGTGACTGTGAGGTTGGGATTGTAAAGATTAGGGAGACTCCTGTAGTTATAATTGCCTGCTCAGTTCATCTGCTGCTCTGTCACTCAAGAGTGGCACAGCTGCATTAACAACTCTAATCATAATCTAATTCTCAGATCAAATTCCCATCTTCAATATATCCTTTAATAAAGCTTCCATACCCCATCTTTTAGCCTTAATTATTGCTTCCTGTCTCCCCTGACAACCAAATTAAAAGGTACATGCATCAGTTCTATAATAAAAAAACCAGCACACATCCAACTATTAAGCTGCAGATTCACACTAACCTTGTGAAGGTTGGATGCTTTGTGATAACTAGATTTTTTACTGATAGTGCAAGCACTAGAAGATAAGAAATACAGTTTTATAATCATGTATTGATTTTTCTTTTTTCCTTGCTAATATGGAAAATTACCTGGGCCAGGTTTTAGATTAGCAAAGTGAGGGAAGACAATTTTATAGGAAAACTGTCTGGATTCCAACATGTGAACTGTTTTACTTCTTAAAGCTGGAGCTCTTGACACATCAGTTGTTGACAGTAGACATTGTACTAGTTAAAGTCAAATCCATTTGCACAAGAACTGAGATGCCACGTCAGCAAGACACTTCATCAAGCATCTGCCTTTTGGCATATTAATAATCTCCAGTCAATAAAACTGTTAGCATGTTTAAAGTTAGTAAATAACAAAGTACTTTTCAAGCGGGACCCAAATATGCAGTGACTTGTCCATGTAGGATTCTGTTTTGTCTGTTGTAGTGTTCAAAGGAGGATTTTAATAAAAGAGTTAAACTGTTGTTTAAGCAAATATAACAGGAGGGCATGTTGACATTTCTGAGCCAGAAATGCATTTCCATAAAACTTTAATAATGGGCCAATACAATCATGGTTAAATCGGTAAAAAATATTAGGAAATTAAAATGATGGGATAGGTATGGGCAACAAAAGAGCAGATGATTGACAGTGCAAGTAAGGGAGAAAAAGATAAATCGATTATCAAAATATTTCAGCTAAGTTAGGAAGGTTTAAAATAGAAGAACACACTATGGTGCTGAGATGATTTTAAAACATAGCTGTGGATTTCAAGGGCAGTAGGAAAAGTCTGTCAGGAAATGGTTTTGCAGATAAGAGAAGCCTGCAAGAATGCCAAAACTTTAAACATGGCAGATTTTAATTATCCTGATACCAGTATTGATTTGGATAAGAACTGTTTCAGGGCTAAGGAGACAAATGTGTTTGAGAAAGTAGTAAAAGATTTCTTTTCCAAGCAATGTGTGGACCAGTTTTAGTGGCTTGGGGCTATCTTGCAAGTGAATGGATCTTGAATAAACCAGGACATGGGGGACAATTTAGTCTAGGCAATGAATCTCAAACAGAAAGTTCAGCAAAATGAAAAGGGTTTATCATTTAAATGGATACAGTCTGAAGAACTCTGTCCCGGAAAGGAATGTGTTTAGTCATTCTCGCTTAGGATATCTAAAAGTGAGAAATGAAAAACGCTGAATAACAGTATAGCTCACTTCTGAAAACACAGATTTCTCCTGCACTTAGATTTCTGTTGTCACATACGAAGCGTAAACAAGTGATCTAAGACACTACTTAACATTCCAACTGTACTGGATCAAACATTTCTGCTGGCTTTGGAGACTTCCACCAGTTTTACAACAGGTGGACTTTTTAATTTCCCACTGGTCACCCAAAAAATAAACCTCTTTTTCTGTCTTTTTCCTTTTTTTGAGACTTCAAGCACAACAATACTGAAGTATACAATCCAGTTACATTTTCCTTCAAGCAGAATACACGTAAGACAGGTGTAGATGCATGACTTTTCTGGTCATTAAGCTGAAGTAAGGAGAAATATTTCAGTAAATCTAGTTCTTCATTTTTGTGTATCTGTTGTTTTTATGATTACCCTGCTCCTGCCAGACCTGAAGCTGTAGTGTTGTTCCAAGATCACTATTTGCCAAAGCTTTTAAACGAACGTATTTCAAAGCTTGAGTCCTCTCTCCCTTTAACATTTATTTGATGGCAGTAATTACCATGTGGCTTCTCCCATCCTTGTAATGTATTTATCTTTACAAGACTCTGAGGATGTAGAAATGTTTTACTTTTTCCATCTGGAAGGAAGGAAGGAAGGAAGGAAGGAAGGAAGGAAGGAAGGAAGGAAGGAAGGAAGGAAAGAAAGAAAGAAAGAAA
>JAAGNO010012814.1:38573-52511 GCA_033439905.1 Ceryle rudis | reverse complement strand
AGAGGGTCCAGAGAAGGGCCACAAAGATGATGAAAGGACCAGGAAGTTGCAGTATGAGGAAAGGCTGAGAGAACTGGGCCTGTTCAGCCCTGAGAAAAGAAAGCTTAGTGGAGATTTCAAGAAGTGTGAACGCTATTATTATGTCTTCACATTTGTTTCAGTACCAATCCTCATCTCAGTTCTCCAGTGTAATTTTCACTTTGGCAAAACAATACAAAGTATTGTTTTAACAGTTAAAAAACCCTCATCATAGCCAGTTACTCATATTAATACTTTAGAGGACATGAGGAAAATAATATTTTTCTTTTTAATACACAAAATTCTTTCACCTCTCATTTTCTAAGTCTAATCATAATAATGATCAGTGGTAAACATTACTCTCAGTGCTGGTATACAACCTTCAGTTTTCACAAGATCAGTTTACAACATTGTACTTAATAAATGTATTCTGGTCAATCTGAAATACTCTAAATCTTCTTATTTGTCTTGTCTTCTACACCACACAGAGAGAAAGAAAAAAAAAAAACAAAAAAAAACCCCCCACCTAGTACTTTCTGTACACCGATTCTGTTGGCACAAAATATGAACCTGAAGCCTTATTCCCTAATTTTTAATACTATCACATCCAACACCTACTCAGAACTTTTAATTTCAAGGAGATGATTGTTGTAATTAAAGTATCGTGAACAGAGATTGTTCTCATGAGTTACAAGCTCTTCGCTTGATAAGGGTTCTTATCATTATTATTTGACACCTACTGTGTTGGATATAAAATCATTATAATTTTTAACACCTAATTAAGCCCTGTTTAATCATGTGGTATTAGTCATAGTGGTCTCTGCAAAAAATAAAAAGGGAGAGATTTATAATAAATAGCGTTCCAATCAAGCCTCAGCTACTGCTATTTGCTGTCATTCACTGAACTAAGTCAGCAAATAACCCTGGGAGACATCTCAATAAAGTGACTAGTCTAATTAAGTGGAATATGTTATATATTGTAATATTCAATAATGATAAGATTAAATATTGTCTCTCCTTACTGATGAATAGTGATTCACTGAGATCATGTTTGCTGAGGTCATGGCAGGGCCATTCACTCTGTCTCATTGTAGTGAGAAACAGTACAGATGTTCTCCTATCATGTATTTTCTGACATTTTTTTCCTAATAATAATCATAACTTCATGATGCATGAATGTCATGTACAGATTTGACAGAATTTAGACAAAGTCTAAGCAATAATGTGGTAAAATAAAGAAATAAATGAAGACTAGCCAAACATATAAGCCATTCAGTGAATGAGAAGCAGCCATGAAACCACAGACCAGAATTTACTTTCAAAAAACTAGAGAGAAGGCTGCTGTGAAAGACAAATCACTTGAATAAACAACAGGAATTTGGAATCAAAGACAAATTATGTACAATAAAAATACATTTATAATAATAAGGAAAATATTTCAGAGCTGTGAAGGACACACATATGCTAAGTGACTGGTGATAGGGGTGCATGAATCTTTGTAGTGTCAGATGACACTAAGTTGTAATGATCGTAACACATATTTTAATTAAAAAAAAACCCCATAGGGTTAAAATTATATTTTTACCTTCAGAAAAAAAACATCTGTTTAATTCACAGTAGTTTTGTACTCTTCTAATTTATAATTTTTGATGCAGAACTGCAAAGCAAAGAGTTCTTACAAGTTCCACTACTATTAACAGAATTTCAGCTATTCTTTGGTGAACGTATTAAAAATAAGACTTTTCCCCAGAAAGTAAAGATATCATAAATAAGAAGAGGATTGTTGTATATCCTTAGTAGTGCCTTACTGGAAAAATACCTTACAGGGAAGTGTCAAAAACCTTTGGATTATGACAGTAAATTCGAGGTATATTATCATATTTAGTTCTAAAAGAAGAGTAAGTGAATCCTGATAGGAAACAGTTTGTGCACTGAGCTACTTCCATAGATGAGACCAGGAACATTATAAGAAATCCACAAATGGAATGGAATGCTCTGGCAAAATTCTTCATTAAGACTTGGGTTTTTTTCTTCCAAATGACTTGTCATCTTTCTAAAAGTAAACTTTTATATCCAATTTCATTAAAAAGATTTCATTTCAAAAAAGTATTATCTATATTGACTGAAAACCCATACATATTAGTAGCAATCCTAACTTCAGTTTTATTACATTCTTTTTATTTATATAGAGATATTAATTGGTTCCTGAAGTCAGGTTTAACTACTGTTATATTCTGAAGATCAATCCTAAATTAATATAAAAGTATCAAGTCCAAGTGCAAACTTGTACAAAAATACAAAAGGTAGTTTTAATTTAATAGTGTAAACTGTATTAAATAGTGTATACTATAAATTGGATATAAAGGTAATTAAAAACATACATTCTTAATATGTGAAAGTTAAATACTGAGGTATATTTCAAATATGTTTAACATCATTATAATAGAAAACCAATACCGGACCTGTTTAGCTTTTTCTGTTGTGCTTTCATCTCAAATAAACAATCTTTGAGGATGACTAAGCCACATTTAATGATACATGTACAATATGAAACCATCTTAATAATGCACAGTAAATGCTGTACTGTATGATCACAATATCTCAAGGATGAGATATATACCACAGAGAAGAAAATCAGATTCAGATATTTTAACAGCTGAAAAATATAAATCATACAGTGAAGAATGACTCAAGCAGCCTACTTCAGAATAGGTCTAAGTGCTATCTCATGAATTTCTATAATAATATATCCAATATTAATCTTTACGTACTTTGAAAGAATGAGGTATATCACTATGAATACACTTGGTTAGTAGACCACTTTGGAATACTTATTTTTATGTATTTAGTTCCCAAACACTATATTAAATAGAAAAGATCATCTAGGATACTGTTCCAGGTGTTAATCAATATACCTTCTTAAGATGTGTTGAAATTGATATGCTCCCTAGAAAGATAAAGGTGATTTTCTAAAAGGCCTGTTATGTATTAATAAAATATACTAGTTATTTAGAATTCAGCTCTTTCCAACAGGATTTAAGACAAAGATATCTCTGTCTGTTTGTGTAATAATGTGAGTCTGCAGTACAATTTAATATGAATTTGAATGAGCATGAAGGGAGGTATGTTTAGCATACAGAAAAAGGCAGTTGATCTTTCTTATTAAAAATGAAATATGATTTCATTTTTATACTGAACAAGCAGAAATCTACCTTTATGAAATCACTTCAGAAAGTTTTGTCTTCTACAACATTACTCTCTGTGAAAGTTCATTACTTCCATTACTCCATCATAGCACTGAATTGTCCAGAACTTGCAACTCTGGAAAGATTAATAATTACAAGGAAAGGTTATTGTTTATTTCCAACCCCCCACCCCAAAGTGCTAGTGTGCTAGTACACTCCCTAAATCTATTAATATCTTAAAGAAAGGCAATCGCAGGATGAACTATTAAATAAACACTGAATTCTCACAAAACCTCTGTTTGCATTTCATTTGTCTCTATCATATAATAGTAAAATATGATCTAGTCTTCCTTAGCATAACAAGAGTTTGGCCCCATAAAAGAGAAGTGACTACTGATAAGCCTAAATATATAATCTCAGTGGGGAAAACAACAACAACAACAACAAAGGCAAACATGAATCAACCTCAGTAACTGAAAACATGTCATGGATTAGAGATTCAAAGTAATTTTTAGAAGTGGAGCACAAAAGCAGTAATGAGTGGTACTGATTAGCTAAAGCATCTGACAGAAAAAGATCAGTTTAGAATAAAATAATCTTCCATTTCTAGAAAATAAGCAAACATGACTCTCTAGGTAAAGGCTTTGGAAAGGAAGAAAGAAAAGCATAGAGGAAGCATGACAAACAATTATACTTGGCTGCTGGTGTTTTTTACTTTTGGTCTATTATAAATAATGTAAACAAATTATAATAAAAACTTTAAGCTCCAGAAAAGGAGTTACTATTTTCAAAAGCGTTATACATTGTCCTTGAGTCTTTCTCTTAGAACATATTAAAAATTTTTAGGAGTCTACTATTAAAAAGAATATATATTTACCAAAATGTCTGAGACCATGATATCTGTGTGTAATAGAACAGGCTTATATATTAATTAGAAATGAATTTGCAACAAACTTGTGAACAAGATGTGTTTTCCAGATGCATGGATTCAGAAAAAGCTCTAACTCAAGGTCCAGTTTCATGTCTAATCCAAACCAAGAGATAAAAGTGAGTACATTGAACTTTGAATATCAGGCAATCTAAAATTACAGCACTCATTGACAAATTTATTAATTTTATAAATAGATGTGTACTTATGCTGTATTTATTTGCTTTTCACGTACTGACTTTAAAAATTAATGTGTAACCTAAACCTAGGGTTTCATTTTGACATTTTGTCAGTTACTGAAGTACTGAGATGAATGATCTATTTGGCACTATCTACGCTTCTGCAGGTCTACCAGCAAAACTTTAGAATTTTAGAAAGACGAACATTTAAATATTGTCAGTTCCAAGATTAACTCCTGGGTCTTATGATTATCCTCAGAATATAACAACATGGCATGAATTTAAAAGGAGTCAAAGTTTCCACGAAGGACTCATTTTAATCTGTTTATATAATAACACGGTACTTAAATTGTAGAGTGACAATAAGGTGCAGAAAAACAACCTTGTACTAGCCACTGCATGAAGAGTAAAAATGGTGTCTGTGCAGTCTGGATGAGCAGACTGTCTAAGGAAGATAACTTCTCCCAATAGCTGATGCAAGGTGTTTCTTCTTGACCAGCACTCTTGAGGGTTTTCTAAAACAGGAAAAGGCTGAGTGAATATATCGAGCTGTAAAATAGGGCAGGCACGTATCATACTGGTTTCCATTCACTGACTTCAGTTTTCCTTTCAGGTCATAAGAAAATCAGAGGTGACCATCTCAATTACATATATTCAAAAGAGTCTTGAAAATAATGGAAAATGTAGCCAAGTAAATAATGTCTAGATCTGGATCTGAACTGAATTTATGGCATGTTTCAGATGCAGAATAGGGCCACATATATTCCTGTGCACCAAATTCTTGACTACTATTTAATGAAAAATCTCAGTATATCTGATAGCAAAAAATGCACTCTTTTCTGAATAGCTGTTCCCATGCATTTCTGGAGGGTTAAAAACTGTCTCAAAAAACAACCTTGCATCAAAGAATAAACTGCTACAGGTTGAATTTTCTCAGACTGAGCTATCCAAAGAATTTACACTTCACTAACGAAGAACAGTTAACATGCATTAAAAAGGCATTTTAAATTAATGCTTGAAAGAACAGAAGATAAACTGAACATATAGTTTTATGGATCTGAAATCCAAAACCATACTAAAATTACTTAGGGTGAAAAAAGAGCAAGAACAGCATTACTTCATAACTACATTTCTTGGCACCAAAACAATAAACATTTTTTTCCTACTTCTTCAAATACTGATAAACTTTCAAGCATTTAAGAGTATTTTATTAACTACAACTAATTAATGTATCTAATGTATCTTTATATCACTTGTTATTTAAAGGGATTTAACAGGCAAGTACATTTAATTTATGTCTACATCTGTTAATTTTCTGATTTGAACATAACTGCTGCTTTTGAATATGGAAAGAAGAGAGTAAAATTAAGATAGTTGTACACTGTGTTTTCTGCTAGTGTTCATAAACCAAAATCTTTTATTCCGAGAGATGAGAAAATCCATATGTGAACGGAAAACTTCTATTTGCTTTTTGAAATAATCCATCTCCTTGTTAGAGCTAAGTTCTTAATTCATAGGGGTAGGTTTATTTTGGAAATTAAGTATTAGGGATAAGATGACAATTTTTTTAATAGCAGTTCAGTATGGATCTTTGTGATGATCTTATCTGGAGTTTGATACAGCATACCCATGAGGTAATGCTTTTACACACAAAAGTAACCTGTTTCCAGACAGTGCAGTAATACAGTGTTCATATTATTGTAAATAATAATCCTGCAAGAAAAGGAAAAAAATAAAATCAAAGGTTATATCTGCTTTAGTACTGATCATTAAATATGGAAATGTATCTACCTCCTTTAAAATTGTAGATTCGAGCTGTAAATATATTTTAAAACCACCCTCAGCAACTAATAATAGCAAAGTGATTTGAGTACCAAGACAGTGCATTTTATATTAAAATGTCTCTTCCGAAAAGGTGTATCCTGTTTCACTACCTCACTAAACAATGACTGTGAGATAGAGGAATTCAGGTTGCCACAACTACTCTGCTCTACACATCTGATGGGGGTTCACAAGAGTTCTCTTGCATTTCTAGGTTTTCCCATTTGAATTACAGAGATGCACTGTTGCCTGCTGAAAGACCTCATCTAGAAGCAGCCATGGACACTACCCAAGAGCACGCTGAATTCATTTGTTGGCACAAATACACAGGCACAGAAATATTCTTTCTGTGAAGGAGAATGAATGTGCTCATGAAATCTGGATAAAGGGAAGTGATCTTAATGAATTCCAACCTTACACTTCATACTAAAACCAGCTAATATTAAAACGGACACAAAGGGTGTCTGGTACCACTAAGATACCAGCAACATTAATAAAAAAAATCCATTCTGATCATGTAGCTTTTCTAAAGGTTTGTAAGCATATGTTTCTCTTTAACAAGTCCAATTACATGTTTGCAATTTTGCCATTTTCACTTCTTTCAATAATTAAGTTCAAACTATGATCTACTGTTTTGCAATGGAAATGGAACTAAAATAAAATTCATAATGTGAAGAGGTTGATCCAGTTGTATTACTACACATCTCATTGCCAAGGTATTATAAATAAATAATCAGGAATTATTATAAGATCATACACAAAAATATCTTCTCTCCACCTTGTTTCAGAGTAGAGCAAGAGCTAGTGTTCACACACTCAGAGACAATAAACTTGTACACAAAATTTTTGTACACAAAATCCCCTGACACAGTGTATTGGGTCTGACTGAGCTGGAGGGAATTTTCCCCACAGCAGTCCTCCCAGTGCTGTGCTTTGCATTGAGAGATGGAAAGGTGCTGATAACACACCCATGTTGCGGCTACTGCTGAGCAGGGCTCACACAGAACTAAGGCTGGTTTTCAACATTCCCTCTGCAGTGGGATGGGTTGGACAAGAACTTGGGAGGGGACACGACTGGGACAGCTGACCCAAACTGACCAAAGGGATATTTCATACCATATGATGTCAGCTGAATTATAAAAGCTAGGAAAAGGGGGTGGGGGAGGCATTGGCTTGTCCTCTGGAAGAACCACTATGTGTTTGGTGCCCTGCTTCCTGAAAAGGGCCAGACTCCAACTACTGATGGGTGTTAGAGATTAAATCTTTGTATGCTTTTGTTTCTGCTTGCAGAGTTGCTTTGCTGCTTCATTAAACAGCTTTTGTCTTGGCCCACAAGTTTCATCTTATTTTCTCCCCCCGGTCCAGCTGAGAGGAATGGGAGGAAGTGATAGAGTGGCTTAGTGGGCACCTGGCATCCAGACAAGGTCAAACCACCACAGCCCTTTTTGGCGGCCAAAAAGTTATAGGATGACCTGTGCATTAAATCCAGGAGTTTGGAGGTATACATATGTGTTTCCTCTCATCACAACAAATTAAGCCATTTTCAGGGATAATCTTGTGGTAAATAGGAATGATTGTAAAAAAAATCTTGCTTATGACGTTTCAATAATATAGAATGCAGATTATGAGAATCAGGAACGGGCAAATTCAGAAATTCCAGTTATTGAAAGAACGGTAGGAAAATTGAGATGTCATATTTTGTAAGGTGTTTTTTTATATTTTGTTTTATGGGTGTTTGGTTTTTTAAAATTTATTGTTATTGAGTATTTTTCTTCCTCCAGCAGATTCCCCTCTCCCATTGCCATTTAAATTTTGAGAGAGATTTACTATAATATTGGCTCTGACTATACAATGTTATCTGATAATTTTAGAGGAAACTGGACTCTTGTCTAACCAAATTTTTTTTCATTTTTTTAGGTTCTTTATTACCCCTCCTCAGGGTTAGAGAGCTAAAACAGAATGTCTTTTATACTGACACCACAAAAATGGGTTTATTTTTCTTTCACCTTGGTTTGGTTTTTCCCCCCTCTGATTAAAGGGGATGATCCACATGAAAACCATAAATTTTTGTGGGCTCTAGGGAGGAAAAAAAATTAAAAAGAGAAAAAATACAAACTCTAAGAAGTGTTACAGCAGTATAAGCATAGACAAAGTCATCAGTATACTCAGACAGTCATGACATCTCTGTTCCCAGAAAAATATCAGTCCTGGGATGGTTCAGCATCCTAAAGCATATGCTGAGGCAGATGGCCAGATGCTCAGCTGCTGTGAATCAAAACTGCTTTTCTCTAAGTAGCTACACAGATTTCCTCAGCTGACATTGCCCACCCATAATATCCAGTAATAAAAGTAGTTAGTCCCCAGAGTATTCTCCTCCATGGATGTTTTTCTCGATCAAAGAAATTATGCTCAATATGGAGCCACATCATGAGAACAATAAATGCCACAAAACAAATAATCTGTAAAATCATCAAGACTGTTATGTGCGGTAAGATATGTAAATTACAACAGGTTCAACTTATTGCAAAGTTCAAAAAAAAAAACCCTCTTACAAAAACAAAGACAGTGGTCATCCTATGATACATGATACAACTAGAGGAACTTGGTATGTTTCAGCTAGTAAAGCAAAGGCTAAAGGATTATGGGATTGCATTCTCTGAATACAAAATGAAAAAAACAAAGACACGGGTAAAAATAAACAGGTTAAGAGACTGCTGGCACAAGGACAAGTGTCACTATGATTAGTCCAGATTAGAACAGAAATTAGAGAATGTTCACTGCGTGAAGATTCAAACTCATATTCATCAAAACACATTTTAACCTTAATCACTGGTTACATAACACAGCTACTTTGATAATAAAGACTTCGAACAGATGACTCCATCCTTGCAAACCTGTTTTTTATGGAGAAAAAACAATCAATCAAACAAACAAACAAAAAGAAGGAATGACAAGCAAAAATAGAAAATCAAGTATTGCAGAAATCATTACTACCTAGAAGAAAAAATCTTTAACAAATTCAGTATCTTATTGGGGATTAAAGAAAGAAATCTGCTTAGAATTTTCAGGCACACCTGCAGTGATCTAAACACACTCTCTTGGTCTACTAATGGACCAACTCTAATCTAAAAAACTTTATTTCCCATTTGACTTTAAAGAGGTCACTGGTGTGAAACCACAATTTGCATATTAATAGAGGTCTGCTTCAAGCAATGTGTGACCTAGAACAAACAGTCATAAATATAGCAAGTTAATGACTATATTTCAAAATATTCTAACAAAAATTAAATGAAAAAAATATTAATGCCTTCAGAGGTAAAAATAAGGTGCCATGCAAGTGGAAGGAGAATAAAAAGCTTCTTTATACAGCATTCTTAGATATTCTTTGTTTAGACATAGCCAAAAAACACAAATGGGGAGCAATGGAAAAGTAACTTTTGTAAAAGAAAACAGCAACTGAATATCACTTTGTGTAAGCAATTTATTGAAGAAAATGGTAAACACAATTTTCCACCAATTGCTAGTTTAGATAATACAATTTTTAAACATACAATAGATAGAACACTTTCAAGTCACTAGAATAAAGTTATTCATCAGGGTAAGTTTTTGAGGCTGATAATTATTCAAAGCTAATTGTCCACTTCTGAATGCATGTGCATCTCTGGAGGGCTGAGTGACCGATCCGATTGTTACAGCTAAATAAATACACAATTGGAGTCCTTAAAAGTTTACTACAAAAATCTGCCTCTTAAAACATTATTGCTACATCTAAATTATTACATCCAAATAAAAATATTGGCTGACATCTTGAAATTTAGTTGCTGCCCACCTGTAACTAGTCAAATATATATTTTCCTTAATCCAATTGAATGTAGACAACTTTGTGAGGAAAACCATACAACAGTGATCTTACAAGTAATTTAACATTACATCCATCAGAGAAACTTCAAGTCCACTGTTATCTTCTTTCAGGCATGGTTTCCTGACCTCATTGTCAAAACAGTGATGGCTTACACAGCCTGGGAAACTAGGCAGTATGCTGACTGCCAAGAAACCATCATTTTTTAGACAGTTGTACCTACTGTTGACCTGGACAAGCTGAAGAGGTGGGCCCAGGTGAGCCTCATGAGGATCAACAAGAGCAAGTGCAGGGTCCTGCACCTGGGCCGGAACAATCCCCACTATCAGTACAGGCTGGGGGAGGAGGTGATAGAGAGCAGCCCTGCAGAACAGGACTTGGGGGTGCTGGTAGATAAGAAGCTGGATATGAGCAGACAGTGTGTACTTGCAGCCCAGAAGGCCAATCGCATCCTGGGCTGCATCGAAAGAAGTGTGGCCAGCAGACTGAGAGAGGTGATTCTACTGCTCTACTCTGCTCTAGTCAGACCTCACCTGGAATATTGCATCCAGCTCTGGAGACCTCAGCACAGGAAGGACATGGGCCTGATGGAGCAGGTCCAGAGGAGGGCCACAAAGATGATCAGGGGACTGGAGCACCTCTCCTATGAGGACAGGTTGAGGGAGCTGGGATTGTTCAGCCTGGAGAAGAGAAGGCTCTGGGGAGACCTAACAGCCACCTTCCAGTACCTGAAGGGAGCTTATAAAAAGACTGGAGAGGGCCTGTCTACAAAGGCCTGTACTGAAAGGATGAGGGGAAATGGTTTTACATTAGAAAGGAGTGGATTTATATTAGAAATAAGGAGGAAGTTCTTTATCATGAGGGTGGTGGAGCACTGGAACAGGTTGCCCAGGGAGGTAGTTGAGACATCATCCCTGGAGACATTCAGGTGGGGCTTGACAAAGCTCTGAGCAACCTGCTCTAGTTGAGCAGGGGGGTTGGACTAGATGACCTCTAGAGGCCCTTTCCAACCCAGAAATTTCTATGTTTCTACATTGTAGGTATCAAGATGTTGGCAGTGGGGACTGCACAGTGGCCTCTGTTAGGAAAAAGGGTCAGAAGCCAATTGTTATGGACTGAACACAACCCTCCATTCTCCATCCCTACCTGTGCCATGTTGTTAGAAGGGTGTGGAGATGGCTAGAGGGGTGGGGAAGGGAAGGTAGAGGTGCTGGCAGCAAAGGAGTGAAGTTGATCCTGGGGAAGATGCAGGTGGAGAAGATATTGTTCTGATTTATCTTTGCTTCTTTCTATCCAAACATATTTTTAATTAAGTTAATTTTCCCTAAATTGAGTTGGTTTTGACAGTGATGGTAATTGGTAAGTGATTTCCTTGCCTTTATCTGAAAGCATGATCTTTTCCATCTTATTTTTTCCACCCCGTCTTTTTGGGATGATGTGAGACCAGATGGGCAGACATCTCAAACCATAACCATACATCATTGTGAACTTGCTCCATTGTGGATCTGTGCTAGATGTGAAGTTCTTTTCACCAATCACCCTTATTTTTTATGTAAGTCTTTACATAACTCGGGATCAAAATGCAGAACAATTGCATGTGATCTTATAAATGCTGTCCCAGTGATAATAAAATCAGTAATTTGTTTACTGTACAAAGCTGGTGTGAGCTACATTGACAAATTTGTGTAATAATGGTTTAAGCAGGACTTTTTTTTTTTTCCACATCAGAAGTAGTGGAAGCCAGTTTTAAATACATTTCCCTTACTCTTAATAACACTTCTAAGAAACTTTATGAACATTTCAAAAGTGATATATAAAATGTATAGACACAGAGTGTTAGACATCACACTTGCATCTGATCAGAGAGACTAAAGGTGTCAGGAGGGAGCAGGAATGACAGACTAAGCTCTATAAGCCTAGATCACTGACTTCTGTCAAGCTCAGATAGATATGGGTCAAAAACTAATAAGTATCTAATGACATCTCAAAGACTTGTATAAATATGTTGGTAGATTAGAAACAGTTCTAAGTAGAGCATCTACCTGGTAAATTGTATCACCTGTTTGACTTTCCTGAGATAAAGCAGTGTAGTTCATGTGCTGGAACAAGAGGAGGCAGGGAAAGAGCACCAAGCTTGCTTCTTCTCACTCACTATATCAAGATCTCTAGAGCAAAACAGCAGAAGAGGCTTGAGGAGCTCTCCACTTTCATCAGCTACTATGGAGCTTCTCAGCAGATCAAATGTAAGACTTTCTGCAAAGTTTTGAATCCAGATTTTACATTTTAAAATCCTTAAATACAGAACATTCCATCTTCTTTATCAGTGAAAGTATTGCTCTGCTGATGAAAACCAGCCCTTTATGTTCTGTGATTTATCTTGAAGCAGTCCTAAGAGAGACATTAGGTCTTACTTTTCACCAACAATCAACAATCACTATCATCTTTAGCAATATACGGTAGGTGCTTAATTGTTTTCAAGTCATAAAAGTTAAGCTTTGCATCACATTATCTGATGAATTATGCAGAGCAAAGATTCTTTTTATTGCCAATGTACTCATAGTACCTATAAATACATTATGTCAAATTGTTACTAGCTAAATTAAGTCTTATTTCATTAAAGAATTACATAAATTTCAGAATCACATGTACACAGATGTTTTTGCTAATCTGTAGAAAAGAAAACAGATGCAGTTGAATTTTATTTTACTTTCAAATGAGAAGTACTCTTCAGATCCACTATGCACTTCCATACAATGTTAAGCTTATTTGTAGTCTAAATAAATTTAACAATAATAAATCATTTAATTATACATACCATTGTATTTAAAGCTAAACATATCTACTTAAGAAATACATAAGAAACACTAAGAAAACAAGACATTAGCTCCCAGACTTCATAGAAAACCATGTCAAACATAATCCTCAAACCCAAAGAGAAAAAGAAAGCTACCAGGAGGGGTGGGAAGCTAAGTATCAGCTAAGCTATTAGTGTTATTGTCTGTAAACACTGGAAGTACTATCACTTTCACACCAACCAGAAGAACTATGGTCCTTTCTTTTTTTTCCCCCCAAAGTGATTATTTCAGAATTTTTTTAGCTTGTGATGAGTTTATCTTGGCTGTCTACCTGAAGCCCATTCGGCTGCTATCTCACTCTCCCTCTTCATCAGGACTGGGGAAAAAGCTACACAAAAAACTTGTGAGTCAAGGTAAAGTCAGTCTAGAAAAACAAAAGCAGAGGCTATGTGTAGAAATGAAGGAAAACAAAAAAAGTGCTTATTCTCTACTTTCCATCAGCAGGTGATGTTCAGTCACTGCCTGGAAAGTAGGGCATCAGTACACATATTGGTTGCTTCAGAAGATAAATACCTTAACGAACACCTCCCTCTTGCCCCCTCAGCTTTTATTGTAGAATATGTAATATGGTTTGAAATATCATAATGGGATATCCCTTTGTTCAGCTGGGGTCGGCAGTCCTGACCCCTCCCAACCACTTGCCCTTGCCCATCCCCAGCCTATGGGCCTTTGGGAGTGGAAGGAGGTGGGTGGGCTGTTGGAAACAGCCTTGATGTGGTGTAAGCACTGCTCAGTACCAGTCCATGTATTGGTGTTCTGTCAACACTGTTCTAACTATGAATGCAATGCACAGGCTTATGAGGGCAGCTGTGGGGAAAGTTAACTCCATCCCTGTTGTCCTGGTTTGAGTTAGAACAGACCTAATTCTGATCAGTGATTTTCAGTTAGAAGATACTTAGCTGAAAAGTAATTGCACTTTCTGAAGTTAACAGCATGTTTTTGCAGACAGTCATTGCTTCTAGCAGTGATAACACTTGACATTTACAGTTACTACCAAATATTGCTGTGCAACTGCTAGATCTTGTGTACCGTGTTGGGGGGGGGGGGGGGGGGGGGGGGGGGGGGGAAAAAAAAAGAGGGATGCTCACCATTA
>JAAGNO010012814.1:20895-38473 GCA_033439905.1 Ceryle rudis | reverse complement strand
AATTATAAATCAGACTTTGATGAATCAGGGTCTTGTCTTAATCTCTTCCTTTCCCATGCCTCTAAAATAAAAAGCCTAGACTTTTGATTTGGCCAAGTGGTCCAAAAGTGCATCTGTAACACCACTGAAACAAATATATTTTTTTACATATACTTATTGCACTCTAATTCTCACTGTGGTGTCATCTGACATGTCATGAACTTGCTGACCTCTCAATGATGGGAAACCAGTTACATGCTCCTGGAGAGAATATAATGACCTCAGGAACTGCAGAGCATTTGGTCCATGGGACTAGCTTGCGCTAAAATGGCCAGTATGCACTGCATTCTCACTACATATCTCACATAAAAAGTAATTTTCACTGCAGAATTACCACTGCTTTTTCAAACCCTTGAAAAAAAATTAGGGGGTATTTACACTTAAAGTTCATTGCAGGAGATGCAAAACCTGATTTCAACATCCTGTGTTTTGTTAACAGTACAACTATAGAAGCATTAAGGTTGGAAGCATAAAGCCTGTCCTTTAAAGGTCATCAAGTCCAACCATCCACTAAACATTATCATGACCACCAAACCATGTCCTAAAGTGCCACACCTAGACATTTTTTGAACACCTCCAGGGATGGCGATTCTACCACCTCCCTGGGCAGCCTGTTCCAATGCCTCACCACTCAGTAAAGAATTTTTTCCTAATATGCAACCTAAACCTTCCCTGGCACAACTTAAGCCCATTTCCTCTCATCCTATCATTAGTTACCTGGGAGAAGAGACCAACAACTACCTCACTATGACCTCCCTTCAGGTATTTGAAGAGAGCAACAAGGTCTCCTCTCAGCCCCCTCTTCTCCAGTCTAAACAATCCTAGGTCCTTCAGGCACTCCTCATAAGATATTTTCTCCAGACCCTTTACCAGCTTGGTTGCCCTTTGCCTCTTCATCTGGGTTGGATGGTCTATAACAGATTCCCAACAGGATATCTGCCATATTGTATTACCCCCTTTTCCTTACCCTTAGGCACTCAACCTTGCCATCAGTCATCAATCTCTATACAATCAAAACAGTTCCTAATGTACAGAGCCACCCCACCACCTCTCCTTCCCTGACTATCCCTTCTGAAGAGCTTGTAGCCATCCATTGTAGCACTCCAGTCATGAGAATCATCCCACCACATTCCTGTGATGGTGACTGTCATAGCTGTCCTCCTGCACAATGGCTTCCAGCTAGCCCTGTTATTTGCCTATGCTGCATGCATTGGCATACATGTGCTTGAGCTGGCTACCAGTGACCTCTAAAGATCATTGAGTCCAACCCCCCGCCAAAGCAGGATCACCTAGGACTTTGCATAGGAACACAACCAAACAGGGTTTGAAAGTCTCTAGAGAAGGTGACTCCACCTCTCTGGGCAGACTGTTCCAGTGCTCCATCACCCTCACAGTAAAGAAATTCCTCCTCATGTTGAGGTAGAGCCTTCTATGCTCAAGTTTATAGACATTGATCCCTGTCCTAATGCTGGGCACTAAAGAAAGGAGATTAGCTCCTTCCATTTCACACCCACCATTCAGATATTTATAGATATAAATAAGATCCCCTCTCAGTCTTCTCTTTTCCAGGCTAAACAGTCCCAAGGCTCTCAGTCTTCATAGCGGAGATGCTCAAGTCCCTTAATCATCATCGTAGCTCTCCAGGTGACTCTTTCCCTTAGATCCCTGTCTCTCTTAAATTGGGGAGCCCAAAACCGGACACAGTATTCCAGGTATGGTCTCACTAGGGTAGAGTAGAGTGGGAGGAGAATGTCCCTAGACCTGCTGGACACAATTTTTTTAATGCACCCCAGGATGCCATTGGCCTTTCTGGCCACAAAGACACATTGCCATCCCATGGATAACTTGCTATCCACTAGGACTCCAAGGTCTTTCTCCATGGTGCTGCTTTCCAGCAGGGTGACCCCTAACCTCAACCGGTGCCTGGTGTTATTCCTCCCCAGATGCAGGACTCTACACTTGTCCTTATTGAACCTCATGAGGTTCACCTTCACTCAGCTCTCCAGCCTGTCCAGATCACATTGCATAGCAGCACAATCTTCTTTTGTGTCAGCCTTCCCTGCCAGTTTCATATCATCAGCAAACTTGCTAAGAGTACACTCTATCCCCTTGTCCAGGTCTTTGGTGAAGATATTGAACAAAACTGGACCCAGTACTGATCCTTGGGGAATAGCACTGGGCACAGGCCTCCAGCTTGAGTCTGCACTGCTCATCACAACCCTTTAAACTCTGTTGTTGAGTCAGTTTTCAATCCATCTCACTGACCAATTGTCTATGCCACATTTCTTGAGTTTTTCTATGAGGGTGTTATGGGAGACAGTATCGAAAGCCTTACTGAAGTCAAGGTAAATGACATCCGCTCCTCTCCCTTCATCTACCCATTTGGTCATGGCTTCATAGAAGGATATCAGATTACTCAAGCAGATTACCCTTTGGTAAATCCATGTTGGCTACTCCTGATAACTTTCTTTTCTTTCATGTGGTTAGAGATGGCCTCCAGAATGAGCTGCTCCCTCACCTTTCCAGGCGTGGAAGTGAGGCTGACCACTCTGCAGTTGCCAGGGTCTTCCCTCCTGCCCTTTTTGAAGACTGGAGTGACACTGGTTTTCTTCCAGTCACCTCTCCTCCATGATTTTTCAAAAATGATGGAGAGTGGCTCAGCAACAGTATCGGCCAGCTCTTTCAGCACAGAAGGATGCACCCCATCAGGGCCCATAGATCTGTGCATTTTCAGTTTATCCAAGTAATCTCTAACCCAGTCCTGACTGACCAGCAGAATGTTGTCTTCTCTCCAGTTCTGCTCTCTTACTTACAGTGACTGGGGTTCCTGAGTGCTGGTTTTGGGAGTAAAGACTGAGGCAAAGAAGGCAGGCATTCAGCAGCTCTACCATTTCTGCATCCTCTGTTACCATATCTCCCACCTCATTTAGCAGTGGCCTCACTTTTCCCCTACTCTTCCTTTTCTCATTGATGTATTTGAAAAAGCTCTTCTTGTTTTCTTTCACCTCCATGGAGAGACTAAGTTCTAAGGGAGCCTTGGCCTTTCTTGTTGTGTCTCTACATACTCAGGCAGCATTTCTATAATCCTCCCAATTAACCAGACCCTTTTTCCACATAATGTAAACCTCACTCTTCCATTTGAGTTTTTTTCAGGAGCTCCCTGTTTATCCATGCAGGTATCCTGCCTCCTGTGCTTGAATTTTTTTTTTTTTTTTTTTTTTTTTAAGGGAATACATTTATCTTGGGCTTGGAGGAGGTAATGTTTGAATAGTAACCATCTCTCTTGGCCCCCTCTACCTTCTAGAGCCCTAGACCACAGAATACCTAAGTAGATTTTTGAAGAGGACAAAGTTAGGCCTCTTGAAGTCCAGGGTAGAAGTTTTACTGATTACCCTGCTTCTTTCCCTAATGATTTTAAACTCTAACATTTTTTGGTCACTATAACCAAGACTACCCCCAAATATAACATCACAACCAGACCTTTTTTTGTTAATACAAGATCCAGTGTTGCACCTCTGCTCTTTGGTTCTTTAACCACCTGCAGCAGAAAGTTGTCATCAATGCACTGCAGGAACCTTTTGGACTGCTTATGTCCAGCTGTGTGATCTTGCCAACTAATATCAGGGTCACCCATGAGCACAAGAGCACATGATCTTAAGTCTACTTCCAGCTGCCTGGAGAAGGTCTTGTCAACAGCTTCTTCATGGTTTGGTGGTCTCTAGGAGATACTCACAACAATATCACCCATGTTTGCGTGTCCCTTAACTCTTACCCATAAGCTTTCAACTCTTTCATCATCTCCCACTGGGTTAAGCTTAATGCGTTTTAGTTGATTACGCACATAGAGAGCAACTCCACCACCTTACCTTGTCAGTCTATCATTCCTAAAAAGTACATAGTCATTCATTACTCGCACATTCCACTCCTGCGAGCTATTCCAACATGTGTCTGTAAATGCAATGAGATCATAGCCCTGTAACCGCACCCAGACTTCTAGTTCATCTTGTTTATTTCCCATTCTTCTTGCATTAGTATACAGATATTTCAGAGTCTTAGTAGAGGAGCATCTGTTACCATGGTGGGTACCACATAGTCCACTGTCCCTGCAACCACTGGGATAACAACAAAGCTGGTACACTGTCCCACAAACATCCCAGGCTTGTCTCCCCTGAGCCTGGGTTTTCCCCCTTCCCCTTTCAAATCTAGTTTAAAGCTCTACCAGTGAGCCCAGACAACTCCCGTGCTAGAATCCTTCTCCTCCTTTGAAAGAGATGTACCCCATCAGCCACCGGCAGGCCAGGCCTCATGTAGATTGACCCATGGTCAAAACCCCAAAGTCCAGCTGGTGGCACCAGTCTCAAAGCCAAGAGTTTATCTGTTGAGTCCTCCTCAGTCTTTCTGGGTTGAATCCTGCAAACAGGGGGATAGAGGAAGAACTACCTCTGCTTTTGCTCCCTTGACTAGAAGACCCAAGGCCCTGAAGTCCCTCTTGATAGCCCTCAGTTTTCTTCTCTCAAGTTCACCACTGTCTATCTGGAAAGTTAGTGGATAATAATCCATGGACCATAGGAAGCTTTCTTTCTGTGTCCTTAACTCAGACCCCAGGGAGGCCTCACACTTCTCTTAGAAGTGGGTCAGGTCTGCATATTGGGCCTTCCATTCCCTTCAGAAGGGAGTCACCAATAGCAATGATCCTGGGTTTCCTATTCTTCCCTGGGTGCTGAGAGCCGCCCACTCACTCTTTATGAGCTGGGCTCCTGGTCGTGCAGCACCTCACACACCCTGCTGGCACTGTTCCAAGGTTGTGAAAAGGCTGTGACACTTTGTCTGTTGTGTCCTTCACAGGCTGAGAGTCACTTCCAGTTCCACCATATTTAAATCTGCTGTTTCCCCAGCAAAGCCTCCAGGCATTTCACCTTCTTGGCCTCACACATGAGAGCTGTTGAATCCTGCCGGGTCTCTCCTTTCTCTCTTGGCCTTCTCTGCTTCAGGAAGCCCCTGTCCACCTCAATAGCCTCAGAGGAGGCTACTGCTCTGAGGACACCTACTGCTTGGCTACAGAGCTCTCCGGTGCTGGTGTGGCTGTCTCATCATTTGCAGGCTGAGTCACTTCTCATGACCCTCCTTTTTTTCTTAACACAAGCAGTTCTGATGAGTGGGGCTGGCTGACCCACCCCAGACAACCCCCTGGTCAGGCTTTTATCCACATCATTTCCCTGGCCTTCAGGTTCCAGAACCCCAAACCTGTTGTGCCGTGCTGGAAAGGTAAAGGGGGGCTGGGAGAGGATTTGCCTGCCCTGTGCAGGGACCTGTTTCCATTCTCCCCTGTTCCTTAGCTCCCCGCATTCTGCCTGGTGGAAAGGGGGGAAGGGGACCACCTTCTGCTTTTTGTGGAGCCTCCATCTGTTGTCCTTGCCTCAGGGTGTCACTCCACTGATCTCTCTCCCTCTCACACTCCCTGATACTCCTTAACCTTTCCAAATCCTCTTTCAGCTCTGCCACCAGATGGGGCAGATCATTCACCTGGCTGCACCTCACACAGGTTGTCTTTGCTGCTCTCAGGTACCAGTGCCAGGCTCAGGCACAATGTTTGTAAGACAGCTCCATCTGGGTCTCCATGTTCCTTCTGGTGATGGCCTTCTTGGCTAGGTCTGCTGGGGTGGAGACATCAGAATTCGAAGGTGCTGTCTTCATGACAGCAGTTTTGGTTCTCAGGAGAGTGCAGACTGTTTTCAGAGATCCCTACTGTACTTCCCTGGACTGTTGGTCAACAAGCAGGATATGGGACCCACCTGTGTATTTGAAAATAGTTATTAGCTAATAACTAATGACATGCGAGTCTCAGGGGAAACAGAACTTTTCATAAAGGCAAACTTCTTACCAGAATTGTTTCTGTCATGGGAATTTTAGTGTTATGGATAGCTACACATCAGCCCTATAGAAATGAAGATACTTTGGAGCACTCCTATAACAATTGACTATGTAGATGAATGTATTTGACTTCTGCAAGCTAAGCAAAAAAAAAAAAAAGTTTTAACGGGAGGGTTTCATGGATTACATTACAAAAATTAAAACTTTTTCAGATAAAACACCAGTAAATTTTATATTTAATGATCTGGTTTGGAACATTAAGATTTGATAGATATCACCTATTTTAAATTTCCAATGCATAACAAAAAATTACAATACTTTTATCTGTTATTACAACTTCATGTTAATTACTGATAACCCAAATGGCTATAAAAAAAATATTTAGATATTAGATTTAAAATGTTTATTTTTTTAAATTAACCGACTTCAGAAGTATAAACATCAACAAATCATACCCTTTTTCATAAGTATTGAACAAAGACAAAGTACATATGCAAAAATTATCTACAGAATTATGCTAATGTAAAATTAAGTGTTGCATACTATTTTTAACTTAACATCTAATTACTGATATAATTGCATCTGTTACCCTTGTTTCAAATGCTGGCATCTAAATAGGCTTTAAAATGTCCATGTTTGAAAGAAGTACAGATATTTAAACATTTCTTACAGCTGTGACCAGACTAACAATTTTAATATTAATATCATACATGAAAAATTACTTTTATGCCTTCATCCACACAATACAGTCTAATCTCACTATACTACCGGCTGCATGTTGCTTTTCATCCATAGAACATGTCATCTTTGCTCAGAAAAAGGAGGAAAAGGGTTTGGATTCAATGTAGAAACCCTTTCTTCCCTTGGGGGAGGGAGTGGAAGAGTGGGGGGAAGGGACAAGGAGAGCAAGATAATGTATATTACAATAGGAATAGAATAGTTAAGTTGGAAGGGACCTAAAAGGATCATCTAGTTCAACTGCCTGACCACTTCTGAGCTGACCAAAAGTTAAAGCATATTATTGAATGGCATTGTTCAGATGCCTCTTAAACATTGACAGGCTTAAGGCATTAACAACCTCTCTAGGAAACCTGTTCTAGTTCGTGACCTCTGTCCTGGCACAGAAATATTTCCTAATGTTTAGTCTAAACAGACAGCTTTTACATTCTAATGTAGCTTTTGTCCAGAAAAGATATTTTTTATATAATATCATTGATTTTTTCAAGGATAGAAGTTATGCAGCCCAAGATAGAAAATGAAACTCTTTACTTCATCCCAGATAATGCACAGGTTCTGAATCAATACATCTTACTTGATATGCTATTCCATAAAACCAAATATGGTATATTGAAATTCAATATTCCTACAGAATCAATCTAAAACCCCTGTGACTGCTCTTAACCTAACAATAGACTTATGAAAAAGTTAGAAAACCTGTTAAAAAGAGGCTAAGAGGGATAACTAAATTTTAATCCTTTGAGGCAGTGACAAGAGCACCAAAGAATACCACACTGTTAGCAAAGCATCAGTGCACATTACTTATTAAAACAGAACAAAAAAAGGTTACTATGACTAAGTAGAATAATAAGGAAAGGTATTAGAAAGGATCAGCATATTCCAGATACAGAAAACTGTATCTAGATGAAGAAAATAGATTCAAATTCTGGGAGGTTAAGTAAAAGAAGTTCTCAGTGAACACTGTCTTCAAATATACCTGGAGCAAAAAATATGTCAGACTGTACACATAGCCAGCTGTTGATCAGTGTATAAAACAAGCCTTCAAAGAGACACGACTCTTGAAGAGAGGTAGTGATTTTTTAAAAAAATTAATGATCACAGAGAGAAAAATCCAGAGAACCATGCTGGAACTCCTTGTGGTAGGCTCAGCACATTTGCCTGAAGTTGAAGTGTCTATGAATTAGGTTAGAGAATTAAGTTAAAACTAGTAATAAGAAACTTTTAGAACCAGATGATACTCAAATAGAATTATTAATTATGGTCTTGAAGAACACAAAAGCAAGGTTAAGTAAAATATGTGACAAAGGTTGCACAAAAAGGAAATATCAAGGAAGGCTCCAAGTACCATCCAGGTAACTGGAGGCTCACAAACCAAATGTCATTAAAGAAGAAAAACACACCAAATAGTGGATCCTATGGTCTGACAATCTTGAAAACAGTCAATACATGTTGAGTTGTTAAAAAAACCCTATGTAAAAACCTTTTGAAGTTCTTTGCAAGGTTAAAAAACTAATAGTTTTGTATTTCAAGAAGGCTTTCACTGAAAGGTTTTAATAAAAACTTTAAAGAAACCAAGAAATTATGGGATGAGAAAAAGGTAAAATACTGGTTAAAAAAATAAATTTGGAAACTGATGGTAGTATATACTATAAAAACATCAGTTATCAAAAAAAAAATATGTAGGAGGGATAGTAAGAATTTTTCTAATCATAGTCAGTTATTGACAGCAATGAAGACAAGTTTTGATCTTGACAGTAAGACAACTAACAAAAATTGTTACAGACAGACACATAAGTGAGAGGTGAATAAATAATACTTCTTAATCTATGCCATTCAAGAAGGATGAAACCTTTATTTCCATATGGAATATCATGCTCTTTGTGGACCATTACAAACATGAGTGACATCTAGAGGCTATGATATTTTTATGAATACGTGGTCTCAAAATTCATTGACAAAAAAAAAGTTATTGTTAGAAGCTACTAAGAAACGAGAACAGCACCTCTGAAAACATTACACCACCGCATAAATCCATGGTTCATTTTTCTTTGAAGCACTGACTTCCCTGTCTTGGAAAGCTTAAGTTTCAACATATTGATTTAATTCAAGCATGACCACAACACTTAATTTTAGCCCCTGAAAAAAAACAGAGGAGAGCAAAGTACAGCTATGCATAGCTGGAGAACCTGAAAGCAGGGGTCTTCATCTTTTCCATGTTACCCTGAATGCACCACATAATTTGTTTTCATGCAAGGCAACACTCCTTAGCCCCTTTACTCAATAAAATTGAATCTCTTTCATAGATACTCATACCTGCACATAAAGATCCTGGTTGCATATATAAGCTCCATCCACATTACTGTCATTACTACTGCTGGAACAATTTCTAATGCTTATTTTCAGCCATTTCTTAGTCAAAATAAGAGCAAACATTTAAATACATTTGTAACTGATGCTGCCTGTTAGGAAGGCTTTAAGTCTTTTCTTCTGTTGAGGCTGGACATCCATATATGCTAAAACTCAAGGGACTTATTCCTTCCTCCAGCACAGATGCTGGACATTAGCTTGCTGACAAAAATTGACTCCTTCAGGAAAGCCTGAGTTCAGTTAAGTTTCAGTGGGAACTGGGATTGTAATTGTTATAGGCATTACTGAAAGCAAAAACTTACAGTTGTTTGTTTGTTTTTTTAGTGCTACCCATAATGGACTCACACAATGAAATATTTGTTGTGAAACCAATTATGTGATTTCAGTGTCTGTTAAACATCCATGTTTGTTTGTCTTAGGTGCTAATACTTCTGACAATTAATTTAACAGACTTTGCACAAGATTTCAGAACAGCTTACAATTTTTCTATTTTTCTATCTATTTTATTTTTCTCTAATTTTCCATTAATGGAGTTATTGATTCATATAGTTACTGAATTTTTCCTTATTGCTAGCATTCTTACAAAGCCTCTCTGCTAGTATCAACAGTTTGGACGTTGTCAGCTGTATTCTGTTAAAATGGTAATTGTTATGAATTTTTAAAAGATATACACAGAGTATATTCTCACTTCCTATCTATTCCAATTTCTCTCATTATACTAATAGAAGCTTTTGGGTGGCAGACATTAGGATAAAAAAGACCACGGTAATAAACCCCCTCACTCACCATGCACATTCTAATTCTCCAAAACTCAGTTAATGAAAGGCAGCTGAATCTCATAAGCTTTACATTTACCTTTTTTATTTTTTTAATTAGGTTTACTGATGGCAGTGCATATCTTGAAGAAATATAAAACATTATTCCATAAGCACAGAGCACCTAAAGAATCTGAAGTATTTTCAGTATTGTGCACATATTAAACAATACGATATTGAACAGTTGACTCAGCTTTCTATGGTAACAATTGACTCTTTGTAGCATGTCACAGTCATGAAATAATATTTAAGACTCTAAACTGCCTTGGGCCAGCAAGTTCTCTCTGATTCCCTGCTTTGATTCTTTAATAACTTTATCTAGTAAGATAATTTGAGATAAATACAGTTATCTTGTTTGTTAACATATAACTTACAAAACAAATGCAATGGTATTAAAGTCTGACAGTAAAATGGGATTCATAAAGGGTGTCCAGGGAGAACTACAGGTTAGAGTGCAGAAGCTGGATGGACACCAGCTCTCTTAAGTTAAAACCTGAAGAGGCCAGTCAAGCAGAAGAAGAAACATTTATTTTATAAGAGGAATAAACCAAGTACTCCATATAGTAATCCCAAAAAGGAGAATATGGGCTTCAGACTATCAGAGGTCTTTACCTTTATGTAAAACTAAGACTAAAGTTAGGGATTAAATCCAGGAGTTACAGTAAGAACCTTACTCAAAGGTGTGAACAAACTAAATGTAGAGTAGGAACAGAAATTTCTAGTGCATTATAATTGCTTCCAAGATTCATAGGAGTTACTAGCCTCAGTGTCACATCAGGGGCACAGTTTAGTGTGTGAAAAAGATAGGACTAACAGTAATGGTAGGATACCTAGTGAAGAGCCAAAGGAAGTAAGTGCTGTAGACTGTCCTCCTACAGAAATTAAAACTGTATTGAGCACAGCAGTGGTCTCTGGCAACTGTGTCAAGTTCAGGTTAGACTGAGGTTTGGTTTACGGCAAAAAAATACGGACAAGGAAGAAGCTCAGTAAATCCAGAGCCCATAAGAAGCAACAAAGTAGATTGAGATTTGGTGCCAGGTATCAGATATGTTTTATGCTCAGGCAGGGATCTGAAGCTCTTATATCTTCTTAAATTAGGTTTAAATAAAAGGTTAGAGTTTGAGTTCACAGAAAGACAAAATTAATGAGAAGTAGCCACAGGAACTGAGAGTGAACAAATTAAGTCTTTAATGAATTATATTTAGGCTCAAGTCTTTAAACTTTCTGTCAGGTTAGAGTTAAGATTAGAAGAATATTGGGTTCAAGTGTGAATAGGATCCCTAAGAGGCACACACAAAAAAAGATTACAAATAAATAACTAGAAGGTTTTTAACAAACATGTTCAATAAATTTTACATGAATATTTACAGGTCAGGGTTAGGCTAAAATTTGGGAGAATGAGAAAGAGAAGAAGAACAATAAAAAGGTTTTTGTAAGGAATATCCAGAAGTGATCATAGGTTATGAATTCTTCAATGAGTACTCTTACAGTTTGGATCCATGGAGTTCCTTGGTTGCCAAAGTAAATCAAAGGCCAGTGACAAGCAGCTCTTGTGATTTACAAATGACATTAGTGTAGACAGAAATTTTTGGCCTTTGAGTACAACTTAAATTAGGATTATGACATAGATTAAAAAGCAGCAAGTAGTAATGGACTGTATAGATAATGGGTTGACATGTGCCAGGTTCAGGCATTCATGCAGGAACAGGAACGACACACACACCGATGTGATGCAAAGTCAAACCTTTACTGTTTCCAAGCCACTTGATTATATAGACAAAGCATTTCCTGCCACACGCTCTGACATAACAGTATTGGCTAAGAGTGTCTAGCATGCACTGTCCAAGTGCCTTTGGGTGAATCATGATTGGCTACCGTTTTTCCCTTATCTAAGCTTTCCTCCGCCTCTTGTATCTTGTCCTGCATCCTGTTATTGCTAAAACTTACATAGTCAGCACTAAACTTACACAATCAGCACTTTTCACTCCCTCAAATGTTGTCCTTAGGTATCCTTTTCTGCGACCTGTTATCAGCCCTCAGCCTGCTGCTAATCAGAAGTTAGCATAACTAAGTTCTAGGCTCCAACAGACATGAATGTCTATGAATTGTACAGGAGTCTACACTGCAAGATGGTTTCTGGCATCTGGTGTCTGCCACTCCTAAGGAATGAAAAGGGCTGTGAAAGACAAGTCCTTATGTCTCCTGCACAGTAAATGAGAAGGATGATGCTCATTATTTCTGCCTGACAGATTCTTCCCAGCAGGAACTGTTCAGTAATATGTCAGGAACTAGATGTATGCAGGAGATCAGACCAGATCAGCTCCAGAGGACACATACAACAATGTCCATGTGCAGCAGCACTCCTATCCCCAGACCATGTAGTGGTTTATTCCAGTGGAGGAAGGATCTTGTGCAAGTGAGCAAGAAATGCAATGAACTTGATCTTGAGGTTTTGCTTCCTAAACCTGCATCCTTCAGTGTCTGAGGCGATGTCTAATGTTATGATGATCATCATACACCATCGCGAGTTAGTGAGGTAGCTCCGTGTTCAACTACCTCTACACCACCCAGAGCAGTCTATCCCATCCACAGGACACCACCCCAAGCAGTGCAACCCCCTCCAGAAGTCCCCTTGTCTCCTGTCACAGAGAACAGAACAAGGCACTCAGCTATTCACTCTCTGTGAGGGCAGACTGGAGCAGTGGCACCTCTTAGTAAATTATCTTCCAAAACTGGAAAGTACAGTCCCAACATTATTAATGCTAAGACCTGGCAATTTGACAGAGTAGTGTAAGGAAGCCTGTAATTCCTCTTTCTTTCTTCATAGTGTCATTAAGGATATATTGAAACCAGAAATAGATATCGACAAAATTTTCTACAAATCCTTTCTGGTTTCATGCGTATTTTTTACTGGCGTAGTTAGCACCTGAAAAATGGAAAAGAATAAATAGGTAGAATAGCCTGTTTTATCCAAAATATTTTATTGTAGGGGTTTTATTATTTCTGATTTTGCAAATGTGACTGAAATTTTTTTGATCTCTGGTCAATACCACAAACAGAAAGTAATAGTAAAAATTATGACTTTTCTTCTGTCTTCAAGTTTACCCAAAAGAAGATATGAATTTCATACTACTTACATATTCAGCTTCAAGAAGTCAGGTATGTTTATAGATAGTCACATGTTTTGAGGTTTAGCAGTATTTTGTGTAGCTAAAGCTGAATTTCAAGTTTATATTTTAAATTGAAGTAAAAAAAAAAAGCCATTGCATGTGTTATTGAACACATTTTGCACAATCCAATTTATATTAGCCTGGTGCTGAGAAAATAGGCATTTCCTCTGAAACACTAAATAAATAAAACCATACACAAAACCCTCTAGAAGAGGATGTGTAGCAAGGACATGTCTGCCATGAACTTAATAGATAAAAAGTGTAGATCCTTTTTCTTGCCTACCTTTGTGCAGAAGGTTTCTAAACTGCAGAAGTAATGCCTGCTACTTTTGTATGTAAAAACTGCTATATCTTATGAGAGATTAAAAAGGGGTTTGCATAAAGAAGAGTGAACAGATTTTCTCTATTAATCTTTCAAAGAGAAGTATATCATAGGAAAAATCCATAACTGAAGTCAAAAGGTCAGTATCTTCACTAAGTGTAAATGCAAGAAAGTGCTTCTGGCTGCTATTTCAGTTTGAGTATTTTAAATCAGCTGAACACTCGAATTGCCTTTTCTTTTCACTACATTTTCTTTTCTTGCCATTTTTACTACCACTATTACAGCAGCTCCCCTTGCCACCACTCTAGTTTGTGTGCAGAGAGTGGTACTATTATACACCACTCTTCCTAGCACTTTAAAACTGGCCTAAGAATATCTTTCTTTCATGTGAAGTGTGTCACATGAAGCCTTTTTTCCACTAATTTAAAAAAATAATATAGCTTGCAAGAGAAGTTTTGTTTCAGCTTTGTAACAAATTTGAGTAGACATTGATTCTCTAAAGATAAATAGTTTTATTGCATTATATCAAGAAGTCAATTTTTTTTAATGCTATTTTAACAAAATCAAAAATACTTTGATAGTAAAATATAAACAAAACTCGCATACATTTTAAGCTATATATCGCATTGTAACAATTTTCAGTTTATCTATTCTAACTATCAATATTGTGTTGTCAATAGGCTAAAAGGGAGATGAAAGTATTTTCTTTTTTTTCAAGAAAAAATTTAAATATTGCCTAGTTTATTAATTCTTGATATTTTTTATATTGCTTTCTACAGTTTGAGAGTTATATAAACTCTTAGTTACATTAAAGTAAGATTACTGGCAAAAGCACTTCTGGACACTTTCTGGACTGACAGGACAGGTATTTGCCACAACTTTTTCCATTACTTCTTTATGGTTTGTTTTTCACCTTATTCAGAATTAGAAGCAACTTGTGATATAATTTTTGCATTCATTTGTGCTACATAATTTGTAGTCAGACAGCAGCTCATGACAGGCCATGGGAAAACTGCTGCAATATGAAGTTACCTTCTGTGGTAAATGCTGTTAACATTTGGTTTAGATTGCATCTATAAGTGTTCCTAGTCACTTTGTATTTATGTCTCTGATATATACACTCACAAAGAACTTTACAATTTTTGAACATGTTAGGAGAAGTTGTTGACTGAATACACAGTTGCCCCACAACAATAATTGCTGAAGTAAATCATTAGAGTGGCAAATAGCTTAACTATTCCCATAGTAACATATTTAATCTGCATGATGTGGTAGAATTTGGTTAACAACAAAAGCCAGTCCATTTCCCCTTGCAGATACACTGGGAATTTCTGTGATATACAACCTCTCACTAAGGCTGGTACTTAGGTTTCTTCTCTGAACAGTGATGATATTACTTTCCAAAGCATAATTTACTATCCAAAAAAGAAACGGGCTATTGCCCAAAATGGACAGTTCCTCTCTGTTTACTGCTTCTAATAAACTTGCTGATACATCCTGCAAGGCAAGCTTAACTTTTTTAAATGATGTCAACATAAAATGATCCACTGAACAAAAAAGTCTAGCCATTATCTATTTAGACTTAGGTATCAAAGTACCTGTATTGTTAGTCATTTTTATATGACTGTTATGTCATGATAAGACATCGGTTGAGTGACTAAACATGGGGATCAAAACAAAATGATCATTGAAAGGTGTTTAATGACAGCAGATCTCAGTATTTGAGGTCTTATTGTGTCTTCCTTAAATAACAGTATGCACAAAGAGATGTAGCATGACAATAATTTTTTTCAGGTACATTGGTTTCAAGGGACAAAATCATATATATAACAACTGAGAAATATGTCAGAAAACAAGAAATACTATGTATCAGCTTTTCAAATAGAAGTAGGGAGAGAAACTAAAAATTTTTGATGTACAGCCAATTAAATCAATTGTCTGTTGCACATATATATAATATTTTTCAAGCTGATATCACTGGAGTTTTATTGCATGGAGAAGTGAGGTAAGAACCAACTCTGTAAAGTTAAGCTAAACCCAACAAGAAACTTCCTTATGTTCACTGGGAGATGGATGAACTAGTAACTGACTAGTGACCACATCTGTGTTTAGTCCAGAAGATTTAATTATCTAATTGTCATAGAGATATATAAAAGAGAGAATAGCACAAAAAAATATTTAGGAGGTTGGCTTATGGAGTGGTTGATTTATGGAGAAAGATGAAGAGAACCAAGCACATGTATCTGGTTAAATGATGTCCAAGGAAACATTCAGCAAGAAGGCTTATGATTAAAATACTGAGAAAAAAAAAAGATGTTATACAGAAGCATACAAGAATTACTAGGAATAATGGGGAAAAAAAAAAAAAAAAAAAGCCAACCAAACTTAAAGACTTTAAAAGGAAAACTCAATAAATATCAAAGTTGCCCAACAGTAGCAGTTATTAAACCACAGAACAATTTTTTTCAAACAACTCACAGAAAATCCATTCAGTTGCTATTAGAGAAAAACTGTGATACACAGTATATAAGACAGAGAAAGATCTGGTACTCTAAAAATTAGACTAGCTTCACTAGGGTAATTTTTAACACTGATATAGAATTAATTCTATCTATAATTCTCTGTCACTCAAACCATCCTTTTCAAAAGCAGGAATAATAGAGAAGCTTTCATTGAATGAGCCCTGTGTGTGAAGATTGAGTAAATAAATCCGAATAGTTTCACCAGTAAGTCTGCTTTTGCCTTTCCATAACTTGTGATTAAGTTCTACGTGGAAAAGCACTGTAAAATATCACCTCTGACCTTTTTTTATTGTTTTATTGGAAGGGGATATTCTGTTACGTTTCTCTGAAGCATTATATGTTATAACAGCTAGAAGTAAATTCTTTTGTGCAGCAGCAACACCTGAAGTCTTTCAGTTATTTGTTTAGTGGGCTTTGCTCACCCACTGGAGATAAATGAATTTCCCAGTAGGGCAGGAACAGGAGGGAATTTTCCTTCCATTGGGAAGGGATGCAGTTGCTCTTTCATTCTGCTACTTTGTTCTGGTTCTTTGTTTTACTTTTGACCCATTCTGTAAAGGTACATTTCCTAGCTAACGCACGAATTTAAATTTCCTTTTGGGTCCTAGCAAAGAATGGCTTCTCCTTGACCCTTCCTGCTTTCAGCTAGTGGCACACTGAAGTTTTTTTTTCTTGTGTGGGTGGATTTCTGTAGTGCACAGAGGACAACGCAGGGGATACTTCTGAGCTTATGCTTCAATGTCTTTCAGGTCTTCTGGGAAAAGCGGAGGACCAGAGACATGATTCTCTCCTGTGTTCTATTCCTGTTGTTTTAAAATAGAGCAAATGAACTGCAGCAGCAGGGTAGACTGGCTGTATTTATTTCTAAGTTTCCCAAGCAGATTGTTCTGGATTTGTGCTTATTCTGACAACTAAATTCTCCAAGAAGAAAGAAATGTCTGATAAGTGAAAAGTTATGTACACAGGGGAACTAACAGATATATACATAGTATCCTGGATTGATTTAGTTCAGCATACTTGGAATTAGCATTAATTTGGTGTATAGCTCTTATATTGATAAAACATTTGCATCTTAATTCTGACTGGGGTAAGCATGCAGAGGTATTTCCTAACATGTTATTTCTTTTCCAGTGGTGATGCCCAGACACAGAATATCTGGATATAGAGCTGCAAGATTTAAAAGACTAAAGTAGCATATCTAGTGATTTTGCGGAATGTAGAAATTGATCACATCAGAACTGGGTCCCATATTAAGGAACAGTCTAAACAAGACAACTGGACTGTAATGTTCACACCTTGTTATACCATCCCTATGTTCACAGTAGTACACTGTCTACACATATGGCTTCCTCAATGCTACAGCTATACCATTAATTTATCAGCAGTAGATCTGATCTAACAATAAAAAAATAAGAAGTTGTAATCATAAGACAACAGTAAGAAATTATAATTACTGTTAATGTTACTGAATTTGACAATGCAAACACTTTTGTTTTAGAAAGGGTTAACAGTTATCATAGATTTTTAGGACAATTCCAGTTCTGTTCTCACTTGCATTTCTGAATCACAGTCACTTTGGTTATCAAAGAGGGTTAACAAAAACACTGAGGATTAGAGATTATTTTCCATGTCTGTAAGATGTATTTGGCAGAAGATATCTTCTTAACATGAATGAGAAGCACTTCAACCATCTTTCAAACTGATCACAACAGACAAAAAAATAACATTTTTATT
>JAAGNO010012814.1:4863-17103 GCA_033439905.1 Ceryle rudis | reverse complement strand
TCAAGAACACACCAATTTGGATTGAAGGCAGAAGGGACAGAGTCCTTCTTGGATGGAACTGAAAGAGGACCTGAGCCAAGCTAAGCAAAGCTGGCAAAGTGCTCCAAGAGGGGAGAAGAACCAGAGACCCTCCAGATCCCTCTGCTTTATACTGAATATGTTGTATATGGGCTGGAATGCCTCGTTGGTCAGTTTGGGGTCACCTGCCCTGTCTGCTTATCTGCAGGTGCCACCTTTCACTTTCCTGCACCCCCCAATGAGGTACACAAGATCCAGCAGTGGCCTTGGTCTGCACACCAATCCTTGGTAGCAACTCTAAACATAGGGTGTTATCCCTGCCAGCAGCAGACACTGTCTGTGGAAACAGGCTGCAAACTTCAGACAGTGCAGTTAGTTAGAAGAACTGAGCTGAAAGGTAAAATCACTGAACAGAATTAGTTCTGTTCCCACTCAAACCAGAACACATGATCAGAGAACAGTCACCAATAACCTCCTTTAAACATCAGGTCAGAATTTCTAAATCCACCACTACATCACCATGTTGTTCCACCACACTCTTGTAGTCTTTAAAAAAAATAGGAATTACAAACAAAAAAAAAACCAAACCAAACCAAAAAAAAATTCAGAATACTAACTTACTAACTATAGGTTGCCATGAAATATCACTGTAACAAGTAATTTTCTGACCTAACATTAAAATACAGTAATGGCAAGAAAGTTAAAGAAAAGAGGCTGCAGCTTGTGTCTATCCATTCTGTTGTATAGCTCAGGTTATGCTATTCTAGGGAAACTCAAGCTGTAATAAATCATGGCATCTTGCAATGACAGTTTCAAATGAACTTGTTTATTGGGACAGACAAGTACACCACTAAGAGTGTTATTTACTTCAGGTGCTGACATACAGTAGCAGCTGTTGGATTTAAACATTGACTCGGTCACTGCAGCTGAAAACTATGGGAATTTTTCAAATCGTACATCAATATGAGCAAAAACATGGGCATCATAGCATGACATAAGTAATACAGATTTTTTTTTCAACAGCAGAGAAGCAATGTAGTTTGAGATGAAAAAACTATAACCAGAACAAAATCAGGCAAAAATTCCACTCAAATCTCTCTAAAACAAAACAAAACAAAACACATTTCTATGATGTTAATATTGTGATTATTGTTTTTAAGGAAGTTTAAAGCACTTTTTTCTTGAAAAATTTGGGGCTGAACTTTAGAGGCTTGTTGAATTTCAAAGCTTTCTTTAGATATATACCCAAAGCACCTCTAGCCACCATTTTTCACAAGTAGGTGTGTTTGCCAGCAGGCCAAGTGCAAATGTGAGACAGGTTTTTTACATTCATAGTCTAGAAGAGAACCATCCCAGCACTGATGCAAGCTCCTGGTCTACCACTGAATATAAGGACTTAGCTCATGCAGAGATCTGGGGAATCAATGTGAAAGCAAGGGAGTTTGTGTCACCAGTAGTATAAAAAAATCAACCCTGAACCTTCCAACCCATAATAAACCAACTAAACAAAAAATTCACAGAACTAAAACCCAAACCAAAACACACATAGGCACACTGTATAAAATTAGTTTGAGATGGAATACTTGAGGAAGACGGTATACCTGTTGTCAAGTCTTCAATGTCTAAAACTGTGAGGATTTCATCAAATAGAGATATCCAGCATGGGAAAAAAATTATCTGCTTCATGAGGGTATTAGTAGCCTCATGTGAGGAAAACACCTGTTCTACAGGAAGGTTCAGTAGCCTCATCCACGTCCCCTGTCAGGATATGGATGTTGTGTGGTACTGAGACCAAACAAGGACTGTTGTGTGGTACTAAGACCAAAAGAAAAACAATGATAGGAACAACCAGATGAGAGAAACTGTATGTATCAATACTGTAAGGACTTCTGTGGTTATTCCAACATCAAAAAAATGAAGAATGAAATAGCTAAAGGTTCTTTTCTGAAGGACTGAATCCTATCTGACAACCAGCCCACAAAGTATGAAAACTAACTGGAACCAAGTCAAAGATATTAAAAATATATTGCCAATACTAATGCTGCCCTTTGGCTATGCATTATTTAATCTTCCATATAAGCTTCTTTACTAATTACTCTGTACAGTCATATATCATCCTCACAGAAGACTGACGTGCGACAGTCCTCTACTAGCGTAAATCAAGGAGAAAAGTATACAGTTCATATTATTAGTCCTTCAGCTTAAGCATACAGGCTTTGGCAATGACTTACAAATACTGCAAGATTAATGTGTTAATCTTACGCTAATGTGTTACTCCATAAATTGTTGATATGAAAACCAAAGTTAAAACTTTGGTTTCTTTTCATAGATGACATTCCATGAAACAGCACCACTGGCAAGACAGGAAGTTCCAACAAGAAAACCCCAATAATTCCCAAAACAAAACACCCTACAGTCTTCTTCTATTTTCATGGGTTAACCTTGTTGCTGCCATGCACCCACCGAGATGCTCTCACTCCCTTCCTCAGCAGGACAGGGAGAGAAAGTATGGTGAAAAACTCATGGGCTGAAATAAGGATAGGGTGATCACTCACCAGTTACAACAGTCATTATCACAGGCAAAACAGGTTAAACTGGGAAAGTTAATTTAATTTCTTGCCACTTAATAGGAATAGTAGTATAATAAGAAATAAAAGCAGAAGGAAAAGCACCATCCCTTCTTCTTCACAGGCTCATCTTCACTCTCAACACTTCTGCCCCATTCCCTCCCAAGTGGTGGTGGGCGAGATGGGGAACAGAGGTTTCAGCCAGTTTGTGATACTTTCCCTGCTCCAGTGTGGAGTCTGTCCCACAGGATACAGTCCTTCATGATCTTCACCAACATGGGTCCTTCCCATGGACTGCATTTCAAGAACTGCTGCAGCATGGGTCCTTTCCACAGAGTAGAGTACTTCAGGAACAAGAGTACTCCAGCTTGGGTCCCCCTTAGGCTCACAGGTATTGCCACAAAGGGGGGCATGGGCCTCTCTCTACAAGCCACAGTTCTTGCCAGAAGCCTGTTACAGCACTGTGTCTCCACTGGCTGCAGTTGCCTTCTGGGCATGTCCACCTGCTTTTGCATAAGGTCCTCCACAGTCTACACTGTAGATATTTGCTTCACTGTGTTCTTCCACAGGCTGCAGAAGGACAGCCTGCATCACCATCATCTTCACCATGGGCTGCTGGGGAATTTCTGCTCTGGTGCCTGAAGCACCTTCTCCCTCTCCTTCTTTTCTCAATTAGGTGTCTGACAAGTTGTTTATCTCACAGTTCACCACTCCTCTCTCTGCTACTGCACAGCATTTTTTACCCTTTATCCTTATCATTTTGCTGATTGACTCAGCTTTGGCCAGTACTGGGTCCACTAAAGCTGGCTGAAAGTAGCTCTGTTGGACACTGGGTAGCTCCTGATGTCTTCTGACAAAAGCCACTCCTGTCACTTTCTGTTACCAAAAACCTTGCCATACAAAACCAAGTACATCTATCCTGGACTTAGTGAAGAGTAATTTAACAGATTTAGCAGAAATCCACCAGAAAGTAACTATTATATATCTTATGAAATTATGAAAATATAAAAAGGACAGAAAAAATACTAGAAGGGGAAATTACAATAGAGAGACTGGAAAAGCAAAACCTTAAAAAGTGAAACCTTTTATCCTGAGAAACAGAAACATGCAAGGACTGCAGTTACTAAAGACAAAGACTTCAGTTAACCATCAAGTAATATAAATTCTTGAAATGTACTGCGGTACAGTTTATGTTCAAAAATATCTTCCACATTTAAAATCTCATGTAGTGTTTTATGGTACTTAAGATTAAATGTAGAATAATAACTCACTGATAACTTCTTTGGTTTCTCAAATAAAACAGGTGAAAATATTTTTTATGGAAGCAGTTGTACAACTATATTCTTTATTATTCTAGGGCAAAGGACAGACCATGACAGCAGAGTAAGGAGAGCAACTTTCACAAAAGCAGACTATAATTTGAAGGGAATGTGAGGGGGAGCAATCTGTGTTTTATATAATTGAAATTATATCTTATATCTATTAAGTTGTTCGACAGGAGAACTGGCAGATCCTGAAGGTGACAGTATTAAAAGGACAGCAATTGGATTCCTCTAATTCAAAGGAAAGATAGTTATTTCAACAAATTACCAATCTAATCAGAAATGCATCGATATTAAGGGAAAAAAAATGGGAGAAAATTTGCAAACTGAAAAAAAATACTGTTGCCAAAGGGAAAGTATGAAGGACTGACAGAAAATGAAGACATGCAAGTAATCAGAAAGGTTAGCTATAAAATAAGACAGTGAAAAAAGAGGTTTTATAAACCCAACAGGAAATGAATTCAAAAAGAAACAAAAGTCTCATATTCAATAGGAAAGGAGAACAAAAATAAAAGATTATGCACAACAGACTAAATTCAATACCTTCTTTGTTTTGGTTTTGTTTTGGTTATGGCCTGACAAATTTATCTTTAAATGCTTACAAAGAAACCCCCAAACTAACCAAAAATATTGATAAAGCATTAGTGGTTTACTTCAAGAGAACATAGAAGACAGGAGGTTTGAAAAAGTAGCAAAATGTGAAATTCTATATCAACTATTAAGAAGTGAGAGGTGTAACAGCAGAATGGAATGTAAAAGAATTACAGATCGTGGCACCTACCTTGAGGAACTGGGACAGTAAGAAATATTGATCTATTTATACTGAGAGACAACAAAATGAAAAAGACAGAGTAGTTTATTCAAAGTTCAGATAGTGCCAAAGCAGTCTTATTTTCATCAGGATGGAACCTGTAACAGGTTACAGCAGAATATGTAACTGACTTCAGTAAAGCTTTTCCTATTGCCCTGTGGGACCCTCTCAAAAGCAAATTGAAGATGAACAATCTAGATTTTTTTTTTTAAAGTGAGTACTCACTGCTTTATAAGCTACACTCCAAGTAGTTACCAGTGTTTCCTTTGTAGTGAGAGGGCATTTAATCAGTACAGCAGTTAGAATAAAAGCAGAACATGGTAATAGGTGTCAATTATGTAAAATGTAATGTCTTTGGGAAAGAGATCATGGAGGAATATTAAAAAGGCTCCGTGGGAAAAAAACAAAGCTGGATGGTTAAAAGTAAAGTCATATGGAGAGACAGACTAGAAAAGAAGAAAGGAAAAATTACTCGATATATGGATATCGTGCAGTCTGTACACAGGTAACAGAAGAGGTCATAGATACAAATATTGTACTTTGAACTTGACTAAATATGTCAGTTTGATGCATTATGCAATAAATTGTGATGGCTGTGGCTTTCAGGTGTTTACTCTCCGTATATCTGTGTAAATTTGGTGAGGGAGCACTCTACCACTGGCTTCATACATAGCTCATTAACAGTGCTGTTGCTAATATTACATAGTCTGTTCTTCATCTCTGCAATCAATTTCTTAAATCTCTTTCTGTTCATCTGGAAATGGATTGCTTAAAAGTGAAGTGATATAAAGTGTTTCCCAGCAACTACTCCATTGCTTCCATTGACCTTCAGATTACATTTAACATTCATCTTGGACAAAACTATAAGGCTGCTCAGTGTTGTGGACAGGAAGATTCATCTGGTACTTTTAACCCAATCAGCAGTGAAATAAAAAGTCAACTGAGCTTTTGTTTTTACAACCCCAGGAGAAAGTTAAAAACCAGATTAGTTGTTTTAATAAAATGATCACAGACAGAGAATCTATATCCAAGGTTATAAATGAGAGTAGCTTAGTAAGCCCTGTACATCATGTACAGTCATGAACTACTCACTCTGTATTACTTTAAGGACAATCTCACTTTTGTTTTCTTTTATATCAAGAGATCCTTTGTTTTGTCTCCCGGAATGAAAATTAAAAAAAGAGGCTTCAGGGATCAAAAGCATACAAATTATTATGGATTTCAGAAAAAGAGAAGGTGTTATGTGGTAGGGAGATTCATTCTATGAGCTTTAATTACCCAAGACTATATGTCCCTTAGTAAGTTTTTTGGTGCAACAGAAGTAGGTCAGTGGATTTAAACAGATGGTGCTAAAGCTCCTAGGCTTATTTCTGTTCTTCTTTATGCCCTTTACAGAAAAGACTGATGTCTGCTATTTATCTTTCCTTTTTAATCCATGTTTAGATAATATCCAGTGCACAACATTACCCTCAGTGATGATGTGGTAAAACTCAAGACTTGTGGTTTAAGCCCACTCAGCTGGAAACAATGTACCACACAGCTACTCCCTCACTCGTACCCCCTTCTGGTGAGATGGGAATGAGAAAATACATCAAAAGGCCTGAGGGTCAAGACAAAGGACAGGGACACCTCACTCGCCAATTATGGTCATGGGCAAAAGACAGACTGGACGTGGGAAAACAAAACTGATTTAACTTAAACAACAAAACCACCACCAATTTACCAACTGAATGAGAGTAGGATAGTGATAAATACAAATGTATCTTAAATACACCTTCCCCCATCCCCTTCTTCCTGGGCTCAGCTCTGCCACCTCCTCCCCGCCAGTGGCACAGGTGGACAGGGAATGGGGGTTGCGGTCAGTCCCAGTCTGTTTCATGTTGTTTCTGCTGCTTCTTCCTCTTCAGGGGGAAAACTCTTCACAGTCCGCCCTGTGGCAATGACTGACCTGGGTATCTGCATGGTTGTCTCTACCACATCCCACAAAAGAGCTCTCAAAATAAAGGGATTACCCAACAGGTTTTCCCCTCAAAAATATGTACTCACAGAGGCACTGATTGGTTCAGCCTTGGCCAAAGGCAGGTTCAATTTTGAGCTAAGGGAGGTTGAGGCTTCTTAAAGGACCCATTCCAGTAGCCTCCTCTCCCATTACCAAAAGCTCTCTTGGCACATGCCCAACACATTCTGTCCAGTGGCTAAGCAGCTTTTCTGGGAAAAAACACCATAGTGAGCTGACATACAGCTTCCTGAATGTCATTTTCTCTAAGGCACAAGGACACATGATGCAGACTGACTTCTTTGGGAGTTTCTGCATGGGTACTGCTTTAGCCATGGTCACTCATGAATGTTCTGAGCACAAAAGGTGTACATTATTCCTTTAGGACACAAGGGCTCCTTTGTCCTTTATGGTCTTTTTGACCTCCCCTAAATATTAGTATGTGACTTTCACTTCTGCCTCAGAAAACTTCAAAGGCCTTAACTTGAGCAGACTGCTGGAGACAGTGGAGTGGACAAGTGATACAGTGTAAAATTTGGAAGAAACTTTGAAAGGAGGATGCTGGCAATGTAAAGTGTTATTTACTGCTTCACTAGCTAACAGAATATAAATGGGAAAAGACACTGTAAGGGGTTGCTGCTGCTTAGTGGAGACAGCCTTCATATGGGCTAGGAAAGTATTAGGAAAAGCTGGCTATTTAGTCTCTAGTGACAAGGGGATCGCTTTATGTGTAAGAAACCCTTCTTTTCTCCTTCAAATGATGTGTTTGATTCTGTCGCATCACTCCTACTTAGCTTCTTTACAGCCTTCCACTACAACTACCAAATAGTCCTGTGCCAAGGTATTTGAAGCCATTGAGAGAATGACAGCACCCATCTGTGAACCAGCAATCCCCAAAGACTGCACTTCTCCTTGACAATCCTCGCAGACAGACCTCTTCAGTCTTGGAAGCTACCCCTGTCCTCCTCTTGGCTTGACCTGGAGGTCAGAGTGGACCTGTTCCCACAGAGAACAGTAGAAACTCGTCTTTGCAGTCTGTCCTCCTTGAATAAACTGAAGACAGACTGACCACAGTTTTCAGGACCAGGATGGGCCCCACAGCACAGGGTTCCCACTGCATGTTTTTGCTACCAAACCTCAGGGAACACACATATAAACAAGGCAAACAGATGAAACTCCAAATGAGCAGAACACCTGCAGCTAAAGAACTGGTTCAAATGCTAAAACGTGTTTCCTAAGAAGGACAATCTGATTCATTACTTGCATAGAAATAAACAATAGTTATTAGAAAAAAAGGATCTAAATGTGTCATAATGTCACAAAGTCACATGATCTGAATTACAGAAATTCTAGCAAGATATTTTGGCCCATCAGAGACTGACATAAGAAAAAGGTAGTCAGCATGTTACACCCAAAATCTTACTGCAGGGAAAAGGGAGTAAACCATTTTTAGGACTAAGGATTTTTTATTAACCCAATTAGTATTTTCACACTCTGGTAGTCCAAATAATCTAATAAAGGAAAGCCTTGACAATCCATTTTGAATTGTTATATTAAAACTTCACAGTTTCTCTTTTCTTTGATGTTACAATCTGTCCTTCTATCCTGATTTGAGCCCATCTGTGTAATACAAGTATACAGAATAAGACATTTAGATATGTCTGTAGGTAAAATATAAATGTCTGATCTTTATTGGTCATTGGCCTGGAGAGAACAGTGCCACCAATGCCAAAATGTAAACTAAACTAACATTGAAAATAATATGGAACTGTTATTGTGGATTCAAAAAGTTTTGTGTTCAAAGAAATAATACTGTACTATTATGCTGAGTCTGGCTAGGATGGAGTTAATTTTCTTCACAGTAGCCATATGTTTTACTATTGACAAACAGTGATTGTACAGTGTCAAGACTTTCTCTTTTTTCTACTCTGCTCCCCACTGCAAGTTGACTGGGGGTGAGCTGGGAAGCTGGGAGGGGACACAGCTGAGACAACTGACCCCAACTCATCAAAGGGATATCCCCTGCCATATGATGTCATGCTCAGCAATAGAAGTGCAGGGAAAGGAGATGGAAGAGAGCACATTCAAGGTTGTGGCATTTGTCTTCCCAAGCAACCATTAATGTGTGCTGAGGCCCTGCTTTCCAGGAAGTGGCTGAAGACCTGCCCACTGATAAACAGTGAATTAATTCCTCTTTTTGCTTTGCTTGCTCATGCAGCTTTGCTTTACCTATTAAACTTTACCTTAAACCATGAGATTTTAGCTTGTGCTCTTCTAATTCTCTCCTCCACCCCACTGAGGGGGGGATGATCAAGCAACTCTGTGTGTGTGTTTAACTGCTGGCTGGAGTAAACCCATCTGTAAGAGCCTGGCTATTGTGTGCCTCAAAACCTTGTGTGGCGATGTCTGGAAAGACCTGTCTGGAAGGGAGAAGTGTTGATTGCTCCTAATGCCTCTGTGTTCTCTCTTTGTCTGCTTGCAGATATGCTTTAACAAAAGGAAGAGATAGGTTCTGCATAGGTGGGACTCTCTTTTCTTTAGTTAAGTGCTCCTGCTGACTGCACCATAGGGAAAGTGGATGGCAGGCACCACAACACTCCTAGCTCATGGGGCTCATGCAAATCAACACCACTTCCTGTGGAAATCGGGAATGCCACCCAGATATTTCAAGGGTATAAAGGGACAGAAAAATATTGATTGGTGTGCACCCACCACTGAAGAACTGAAGACTTGGACTGATCCAGTGAGATGTCGCTGGATCCACAGGTGGTGAGAACCTTTTCTCTTTATCTTACTCTCTCTCTTACTCACTCTCTTGTTCCCCCTATCTTTTCCTCTTTTCTAATAACTCTTTCCTCCTTTTCCTCAAAATTTAGTTGCTCCGTAAAATAATTGCCTGCGAAAATAGCCACTTTATCCATACCGTTCCATTAGGGAGAACTAATAAATTGTTTTGTTATTGTTCCTTGGAGTCATTGTTGTGACTGCTGCCCTGGCTGCCCTGCTGTGTAGGGACAGCTTCTTTCAGGGCATCACAAAGATTCACCTCCCTCATTGTCCACCAAGTGTGACGAGACACCATGACAACCATTTAGTAAATAATTAATATTTAAACAATATCTAATGTAAAAGACCATAGCTTATTTTGGAATTTTGCTGAAGTTAGAGGACATTAACAGCAGTTTTGTAATGTTCTGAAGATTTTTTCAAGTGGGTAGTTAAAGCAGCAGTCAGATGATCCAAAGTTTTTTGTGAAGAAACTTGCTGGAGATGGTGCTACATTTTCTTCTGACAAGAGGTTGGAGATCAGTTGGCTCTCTTTCACCACAGCCCAACAAACAGGAGAGGTGTCAGTTGGTACAATTTATATGCAAATAGATAATTACTATCAGTGTCAAATAGGGCCATATTTTCGATAGCATGACTAGCAATTTGAAGATTTTAATTATTAGAAGTTTCAACAATATTAAGATAACATTAAAGGTCCAAGTGACTGTTACAATGTAATTTTTTTTTTTTTTTTATATAGGAAACAGTATGAGTACCAGCGATAGAACTGTTTTAGCACCATGCACAGTGATGGTATGCAATCTTAATGTGGTATTCTTGGAGGAGAGCAGAAACTAATGAGAAGCTCAACATGAGCCGGCAGTGCGCTCATGTGGCTCAGAAGGCCAACTGTATCCTAAGATGCATCAAGAGGAATGTGGCCAGCAGATCAAGAGAGGTGATTCTCCCCCTTTACTCTGCTCTTGTGAGACCCCACCTCGAATACTGCATCCAGTTCTGGTGTCCCCACCAGAAGAGGAACATAGATCTTTTGGAATGAGTCCAGAGGAGGGCCACAAAGATGATGCAGGGAAATGGTTTTAAACTGAGGGAAAATAGGTTTAGATTGGATCTTAGGAAAAAGTCCTTCAGTACAAGGGTGGTGAGACTCTGGAATAGATTGCCCACTTACATTTTTCCTAAATTTTCTTAGACATAAATTGACTAGTTCCACATTCATTATGAAAGGCATGTCTTTCTGGGAAACATTTGATAACACAGTTTATTATATTTAAATATTTATCAATTAGTCAAATATTTTTTAGGTGTAAGAAAGAAAGGAGATGGTTTGCCTTGCTTTCTCTACAGAAAATGTTTCTTATAAATAAAACTATTTATCACAATTGTATTTTTTTTAAACAATGGTGGACCAGAAAAAAAATTAAATCTTCTGAGACATTTTTTAAGAGGAAAGCACTCCCTTCCTTGTAGTCCACATTGTACCTCCCTGAAACGATAATAAACATCCTATCATGAGGAATATTCTGTCAATCACATTCACTCTTCATCAAGGGTTATTTACACAGCTGAGGTAATGTATCAAAGGCAATCTGTGCTTCAGAGAATATACATTTGGATGTCACTTCTAGGTTTACTGCCTTTTAGATGATATCCAAGTGTTTAAAATTCATAGAATTATTATATCTGATCCTTCCCTACCCCCACAGAAGTAAATGGAAACTTAGACCACACAAACAATCAAACAAACAATTATTTTTCTTTAATACTCTGACAGATGGAAATTGCTTTCAGCTTGTCTTGAATGTGGAAAAAATTGCTCACCATCTGTATCTGCCCATAAATAATGAAGTCATAACTAAATTAGTCACAATTTAATACAACTTTCCTTCAAGTATCCGGAGGTGGGAACTTCTGTAGATTCTTACCATTACAGCATTTCACTTTCAGAGATGAATAGACATTTAAACATCTAGCTTTGAAAAGCTGATGAGAAGTTATGACCTATCTGCTGAGCTGTCGTGAATGACAACATAGTTACTGTTAGAGATGTTCAGCTGCTAGGTAGAATTAAAATGCTTTTATGGCTATTTAAACTGAAATGTTTAGTGTGAGTTGTGGTGAGCTAACAGTACATTCATAATTATGGTAGCTCTGTCATCAGGAATAATTTAAGGTTGCTGCAACTTGATTGTTTTGCATTATGTTCCCATATTCTTCTATTACCACTACTGTAAAAAAAAAAAGGTTATTGTTTTCTTTATATCCAATAAAGGATTTGCTTTAAAATCTCTAGTACAAAGGTATGATACTTCACCAAAAGAAGAAGACATGTATCTTGATTCTTGCTACCTGAGTCAATTATTTTTATGGGTAAGAGTCACATTAAGCAACTAAATCATATGTCATGGTCAAACCTGTGTGATAAAGTAGTTTGACTTCTAACTAATAGAATAATAAACTGACAGATCTAAATGGACATTCTTCTCAAAAAACCAAACCAAAACAAAAACCAACAAAAAAACCCATAAACACTTTATGTATAATAATTTCAGGTATTGAACCAGACATTTCATCTCACTTCTGTGCAGAATCATAAATTCTCATCACACTTAGTTGGATTAAAGCAAAACTGGTGATTCTGGCCTCTTCCTACACACAACCGAAAGTTCCTGCTGTCCCTCTGGGGTAGCTGTGGTATTTGTATGGATTTTTTTTAATTATTATTCTTGGAATTCC
>JAAGNO010012812.1:0-24262 GCA_033439905.1 Ceryle rudis | reverse complement strand
ATTGTTAGTATTTTAAATAAAGATGCTTTGATTTTCCAATTAATGAGTCTGTATTCCCTACTCCCTTCTCTTCCCTTGGAAGAGGACAGGGATTAACAGAGAGCATCTGTTATGGGTCTAGTGGACGGCCCTGTCTCTAAACGGTGACAAGATAAACATCAATTCTTCTCTATCTATTCCATGCTTCAAGGAAATACTTTTGAAGTTTATTTTGTTCATAAATAACTATTTTCAGATGTATTTATATTAATTTATATCATATATTTATTTTCTTTGAAATTTTTATATAATTTTGCAAGTCTATAAATCAATTGCAATACAAAATGATGATGGACTGAAAAATAAAAGTGTAATTTGAATTATATTTTAGATAAAACATTGACAGTACCTAGAGAAAAATTGTTGCTAGCACAACTGTCACAACAATTTGAACTTGAATAGCTATTGCTTGACTCATGTCATCCAGTGATTCACTTGTGTATTATTTTTAAAAATTCTGCCTGACACTGTTGACATATCTTGTCCTTTGAGTTTCTCCATCTTATTCAGAAATCAAGGCAAAAAGTTCTCTTCATAAAATATTAATAGATGTAAGTATTGTCTCTGACCTTACTTGATCAAAGTGGTTACTGTCAAAGTTTAATTGCACTTCATGTGTTTTGGTGACATCTCTAAATCTTTCATGGATTCAATAAATTATTAGCATCAGGTGAAAATCTTAGACAGCTGTAATACAAAGTAGGAACAAGGAACATTTTGTAAACTAATACTTAAGACATAAGTGAAAATTTAATTTATCTTATCTTAGTCTTTTCCTCCAGCTCCTAGATCAAAGCCTGAACAGTTCTATGAAGAATGGAATATTTGGAATGTTTTTATAGTTGGACTTAGAAAAAGAGACTACCTTAATTTGAATAGATACTGTGATAATCTTGACATCCCAAAGATTGTTTTCTCCTTTGGATTATTTTTTTTCCAAGAACGTTGCAGACCTTTTACAGTCAGAAGTCAGTTTCTGTCCCTTATGCTAAGCAGACATGCTGATATGAAGTGTAGTTCTTTCTCTTCATTGAAAAAGATTCAGTTCTTTTGTTTCCATCTTTACATAGTTGGTTTCTTCGCTAATCATTTTATTAGCAGCTTTACTAGTATTGTACTCTCCCTTCTAATACCCTTCTGGATCTTTTGTCAGCCTTGCCAGTCATCTTCCAGCAGCAGTGGTAAGTTATTACAAGGAACCATAAGGGTTCTGAGGTCTTTGCTGGGAAGAGTACAATACAGATGATAGAATTCCTTTCTACTCAGTCTTGGATATGTTTGAGTTTATATGTTTCCTTGCTCCAGGCTGCTGCCTTCTGGCTTCACCAAGCTGAGGGGTAAGCATGTCCCCACAGTTTCCCCAGGCTCAGCTCTTCTAGAGGTTCTTGTTTGTTGGGCAGTGTCCCCCTGGGTTTGCCAGACCCTTCCCAAGGAGGCACTGGCAGCTCTCAAGCTCAGGCAGGGGAAGCAACAAGCACTTGGCCCTGAGACAGGTCTTGAGACCAGCTCCAGCTCAGCCCAACCCTGGCCAAGACGAGGCTTGGCCAGCCCTGAGACCTGCACTCTCTGCTCATGACAGAGCCTGTGGCTCTGCTAGGATGGCAAAAACTCATATTAACTGCACTGCAGCATTACATGTGGAATTCATTAAGTACTTTCCTATTACATTTCCAAGACATTTTTTTCACTAGAGCTTTTTAAGGATCGCCTTTACACTGTGGCTGCATAAATCACCATGTCAATCCAACTGAGAGAGCAGTGAACCACAGTAGATGGGCAGGGGTGAGAAGCCACAGGCAAGATGTCTTGCAGAAAGCTTTGAACTTAGACTGGCTTTTTTTTCTGGACAGGCTCTTTACACCATTGTATACCATTGATTTTTTTAAGCAGGTTTCACAAAGCTTTAGCAGCCATCAGCAATGAATGTTAACACTTTCCCTGCCAGTTACATGAAAACCATGTAATTAATGAAAGATGACTTCTCCAGCACTTTGAAACATAGAGACGGAGAATGAACTAGATTCTTTCCAGTTTAACAGAAAACAATGTCTAATGCATTCAGCAAGACATTTTAGGTGATCATTTGTACCTCATGAAGCTATTACCTCACTTATACGTGTACAGTGTTCCTCTACCCCTTTAATGATGTAATCACTTGTGGTTTTGGGAAAACTTAACCATACAAAAGGCTCACAACATTTCTAAGACATATGCCTTTGGAAATTGTGTCAAGGAAGGCACACTTGAAAGGACAGTAGCACCAGTTACCCAGAAAAGTACATAGTCCACAAAAATCATCTTCACCTTATTTTTGTTGAGAGTAGATGATCAAAGTGGAAGAAAAAAAAGTTGCATAATTCAGAGAGGAAACTCATTCAGAGACACAGACACACATTCAAACTTATTTGGATATCTGCTACTCTACAGACTGATCCAAAGGTCCGTGGAGAACTGAGATTACTGCAGCAGATGGCATCACACAGCTCTAATTCTGTGTGTGCAGAAGGACAAATATCCCCAGCAGCTCCTGGATTCTTTCTTTTTATTTTTCTTTTAGCTTCTGGTCTGCCAGATCATGCCCCCACCAACTTGGTGGGCCACTGTGAGGATTTCTTCTTGGGGATGGCTGAACTTGTATATCCCAGCCAGGCTCAAGCAACACATCTTAAAGATGAGGTCCTTCTTGGAGCCAAGCTTAGTCTAACTCATTCTTCCTTAGTCACACTGAGGAACTGCAAGTTTACCTCAAGCTATATGACAATATGTGGACATCTTTGAAAGAATGCTTAGTATGGAACTAACAGAAGAGTAATAACAAAAGCCAGTAACATTTTATCTGTAGTCTTCCTCAGAGCAACACCTCTCTAAGAGGAGTGATTCCGTTCATTAACATGAGAGAATCCAAGTTAGTCTATAGCAGTTGGGAACTTCCTGAAACAGGACAAGTGGCCCTGATAATTTTTAAAGAATATTATTTAGGTCCACCCTCAGAACTTCTGGAAAATTTAATACTTTCTGCTTAAGAAAAAAAAAAAAAAAAGTAATGTACTTGTGCATATGTATAGATTTATGTATATGTTTATACATAAGTATACAGAAAACGGCAAACACACAAACTCATACACACAGCAAAACTGAGAGAACTCAGTTTCATCTTGAGGTGTCATCATATGAGAACTTCTTCAGGACTGACTCTAGTGATGGACAAGGAGAGACAATTTTGTCTATCACCACCATCCATATAGTGGATTATTTGCCTAGAGTTTGTACGGCAGAAATTTGAATTAAGTTACTTCTTCTGAAGTCCTTCAACTAATCAGAGACGAAGGCTGTTCTATTCTGAATATACCAGTATCTGCTGACATATGAGTTGTGAATGGATAGCAAAGTGCAGAAAGTGTCACATTAGAAATTTGTGATGAGAATAAATCATACTGGGGCATTCTAAACAAAAAAAAAAAAAATAGTGTAATCATAAGTTCTTGGGAAGAGTCTTGAGAACAAAAGACATAGAAAAAACCACATACCTCTGCCACTGTCTTCACAAAGGTGTTGATTTATTAGCAATGCTTTCACGAGAACAAAGCTCTGATATGCCTCAGAAAGATTGCTAGTGGGTCTAGCCTGCTCAGTCAGGAAGAATAATATTATTTCCCCACAAGAAAAATCTTTTGTCACAGTCTGCTCATGGTGAAGAATGAAAAGAAATTACTCCAGCAACCAGTTTCTCTTCTGACCATCTCTTCAGACTGAAGTGTGCCTTTATTGCATCACTGACAATCTTATTTCTAACCCTGAAGAGACCAATCATGGAATGATTCCAGTATCAGTTTTTCAGATGTAGGTGTGAGTACTTTGACATTTACATCAGGACCCAGCTCATCATGTCAGTTCTTCTGGCTTGCACACAGCTATGCAATCAAAGAGACCATCTCTGCAGTCATCAGGATGTGACTGGCAATGTCAGCTTGTCTTTCTCTAGAACAACTTGTGATCTGTGTGAATCTCCACCTTATAACTGTAGACTTCATTTAGAATTTCAATAGCAAGTACTCATCTTGTGCATAGCTTCATTCAATTGATGTCAAAGTTCTTGAATAGTAAATGATAAGCACTTCATTCCCATCTGGTTATGTGTAGCAGAGATTGACTCCAATGCCACAGACTAGAACATCACAAATGATAATCAACAGTGTCTGTTTCTCATAGTGGATGAGTGGAATTGGATGTCAGTCACTTGCTCACATTTTCAAAATGCACTGTGTGCTGTAAAGTCCATTTCCATGGAGCTGTCTTGTCAAAGAAGCAGAGAAGAGGTTTGGTGATCTTTGCTTTTCATGGCAGGGAGCTGTAGTAGAAGTTCCAAGGAATATCTAGAGACCTTCCTTATATTTTCACTGAGAGGAATTAAAAATTGCCCTCATGAAACACGTAGGTATCTATTTAGCATCTTTCTATAACTGCAGTCCTTAAGAAGGTGATAATCCCTAAGTCCCTCCTTTACTGTTGGTGGGGCCCTCCATGGGCTGCAGAGCAGCAGCCTGCATCACCATGGTCTTTCCCATTGGACACATGCTTAGGTGCCTTGAGTAACTCCTCCCACTCCTCCACTGATCTGGATTGCTTCACATTTTCCTCACTTCTCTTTCTTACACCTCCACTACAGTGGTTTTTTCACTTTCCTAAATATGTTATCACAGAGATGCCACCAGCATCGCTGATGGGCTCAGCTTTGGCTAGTTGTGATTCTGTTCTGGAACTGACTCTGTCTGATACAGGGGCAGCCCCTGGTGTCTTCTAACAGAAGCCACTTCTGCATTCCAGCCACTACCAACACCTTGCCACAGAAGCCCAATACACGTATCTAGCTGTGCTTTTGTGAAACTTTTGCTCTTTTTCAGCAGCTGTGACAAGGTTTCATAAATGACTGCCTGCTCCTGGATGCAGGTCAATGATTGCCACTTTTTATCCTGAAACTTCAGCATATGATCGCCATTCTTGTGATGAGAAATTGCAGTTGTGTTTACATAACAATGCATAGTGCTGAAGTTCACGAAGTGAGCATAATTCCTTGTACTAACTGACCACATGAACAATCATACCTAGGTAGAACCACCTACTTTTCTCTGGCTGCTACTAATTAAAAAGAGTGAAAGAGTGAGAAGATGTGATGTCAGTTCTTTCTACATCAATAAGAAACAACCTCCTATGTGGAATTCATACTGCACAAAATGGAGTGTCCTTGAGCAAATACAGCAGGCACTCTCACAGGACATAACACAGAGGCTGATGTTCTACCATTAGAGAAGTACAAAAAGATAGTTAAAGGCACGCACTGCAAAATAGCTTTCCTCCTCAGCTTGCTTCCCACATATCTTCTCAATATACAGCTCACATGTAGTAACTGTAACTCTCTAAAATACTGTCTTCCAGCCACATGTTTTCCTGGTAAAAGAAAATTAAATTGCTCAAACAACACCCCCTCTGAAACAGTAAAGGTTTTTAAACTTTGCAGCTGTTTGTTGGTTTGAAATTTTTTACTTCAGTCATGTGAGTTTTCTTTACTGAATTACTTTTTTTTTTTTTCAACAAGCCCATTTTAAATGTAGATGGAATTTGTGAAAAGCCTTTAGAAATCCTTTATATCATTGCCACTTAACTGAAAGATTTTCACTGATACTCCTAGACTTATACCTGATACGCCTAACTGTACAAACATTTGAATCAGGAAACCAAGTAGTCATTTTTGTACTCACACAGCCATGGATACTGGCTCCATGTGTTAGAAATACCAACAGTGTGGTATATTTAAAAGACATTTCAGCACTTCACATGACTTTTCATCAGGATTTCTTTTTTTTTTTTTATTTCCAAGCAACAGAATTGTGTATTTTTTACTCTGAAAGCTGGTACTTCTGTACATTTTAGTTCTTTTGAAGAAACACTTTGCAAAAGTAGATATTCAGAGACATGGAAGATTAATACCTAATTAAACTAAACTAAAATTAATATCTGAATTGTGAAATTTAATTTAATGTCACAGAGGTCTAAAGTATTCACAGAATCATTCTAAAATACTATCTATTTCTGCCATGGTTCATGTCATGTTTAGTTCAGCAATGGTAAAAGCAATTCTGTATATTCTGTGAGCAACTGAAAACAGCAGTTGGTGCACCAATAGCTCATAAAGTGAATTACCTGCATACATTTCTTCATGGGCTAGAGCAAAAGCAAATGCAGACCACTCAGTACCTGCAAAACCTGCTGTGACCTCAAAATCTAAAAAGTTTTGGTTGTCTACATTTTAAAAATGCATATTTTTTTTCTGGAACATGAGTTCAATATTTGATGTCTATTTCTCCAGTAATAATACTGGATGAGCAGCTCAGATCAGAATCCATCTAGTATCACGTGAGTAACATATAGCTACTCCTAAGGATCATTTATTTCAGTTACGTTTTATCTGCATAAAAGCCCACCTGACAGATACAGACTGTCAGTTTCTCAAATGCCTTAGACACTTTCTTTCCCAATCTTCCCTGGTATCAAGGTTCACATCTGCAATGTATAAGTTTGCACTCACGCAGTTTAAAGACAATTAAGTAGATACTGGAAAAGGAAATTAACACTAGAATGGTATTTGTCAACTGGCTTAAAATACAATGAGATCAAAGTTTTTATAAAAATGTACAGTGCTGGAGTGTTGTGTAAAAAAGAAGAAAGCACAGCAATGAAGGGAAAATAGAACCAATTAAAATAACTCGTTCTATCTGTTGTTTGACAGCTGACAATTTGGAGAAAAAATTGCTCCCGTTTGAATAACAGAGTAATGGATTAAAAAAGTATTGTGAGCTCTGCAAAAGATTTTTTTTTTTACATAAATTTTTCAAAATGAGATAGAACTCAATTTTAAACAAATTAAATAGATGATTTTTCATTTTGAAAAAAGCAAAACATATATGTTTTTCTATTTTATAATTACAAAATGTACTATTATTATATGAGAGGTTTCAACACGGCAAAGTCTGTATGTATTGTAACAATAATGCAGAAATATTAACGTATCCTCTCCAGAAAATGTGTGCTCCCCCACTGCCATGTCAACTAGAAGCATGTATGAAATAGGCAGGGGAAGAGAACTGCAGAGAAACTGCTGGTGACTGACACACAGTATTGTTTATTCAGTCAAAATTAGCAGTGTTCAGTGATGGCATCTACGTCAAAACAGATTCAAAGGAAAGAGCATGGTCTGGCTGAAGGGAACAGCACAATACACATTTTGGTGGAGCCAAAATCTTCCTATTTGCAAGGGCACATACTCCTGAGCTAAAACCCATGTCTCCCACAACCTTCATTTCTGTATAATGCAACATTGTGAGGTCTTTCTATTCCAGACAAGTCTTATTCAGCTGCACCCACATAGAAGCAGGCAGAAATGGAAGTATGTTTAGCAACAGTTAGCCGAGCTGTTCTGCTCCCTAAACTCCTGCTCATGTCTCTTGACACTCTAGCAGATGCATTTTTAATTGGTATTTAGTAACAGCAGACATTAAGTCACAGTTTTATATTTGTCAAAAGGCTTTTTTAGATTTTACAATACCTTATCTTATCAACTAGTTACAGCTTTTTCAATAAGTGAAATTAAAGTACAAGTTAATTTACATTTTGGAAAATGTGTTAAGCCTCTTGCAAAAATATCTTTGTAACTCAACCTCATTTTTGTCCAAACTGTTTCACAGTGGAATATCATCAGTCAGCAGATGCTGTAAAACTAGTTGACACATTGTTGAAATGCAAAAAAGGAAATATACTGTCTGTGCCGTATGGGAGATGAAGTATGTATGTGTACAAAGTGAGGCTGCAAAAATAATGCCAGCACTGAAGTCAGTACTACACAAAAGCAGGTGATGCAAATGGGAGAGAACACAGAACTCACAGAGGTGCCCAGAGAGGATACACATGCTAGAAATTATCTTTGTCATTAAATTCTAAATCATTTATAGGTGAATTGTGTGTCTGTGTTTCTGTCTGGCTCTATAACCAGCAGCTGTCTAGATGGTAAGAAACTGTAAAATAAAATTGGAGGAAAAGGCAAGTACCTGTACTTAAGCAACCAAGATAAAAGTTTGTAAAAAGAGACATGAAAATAAAGAGAAAATGTATATGATAAAAAATGTTATTAAAGTTTATAAAAATAATTATAAAATGACAGTTTCCTACATGAGTAAGATGTCAAATATAAACTCTAAATTAAATGTTTAACAAGAAGAAATAAGGAAAGCTTTTTGTAAGTCATGAAAAGCTCAGGAAAAAAAAAAGGCTTTTCAAAGATGAGTCATGGAAATGATTAAAGAGATGAACGGACTTACTTATTAGAAAAGATTAAAAGGATAAATACCAATAGTTCAGTCAAATAATTAGGTTAGGGAAGATAGGAGGACATAATAAACAACTGCAAACATCTAAAGGCAGTAAACATGAAGGAAGAAGAGGAATAATTTAGCCTGATACAAGATAGTATAAATAGAGGTAAAGGAATTAAAGTTGAAAAAAAATACACCAAGCAGCAGAAAAAATTCCTTCCCAATAAGATGAAAAAAGCTGGAAGTGACAAGAGTCCATATCTAAGGATAAGTAGATAAAAGGACTGCAAAATATAACAAAACAAAACAACAAAAAGGTAAAAATTTAGTTCTAAAGGACTCCACGAAACTGACTACAATATTTGCATTCCATTGACATTGTTTACCTTCTAAAAACAATATAATTTTTAAAATAACTGGAAAGATTCTTTCAAAGATCATTTTCTCTGCTTCTGTGTCTTTATCACTCCCTGTCATCTTACTGAACCTTTGTGGACTGCTTCATATTGAAAGTCTTCTGGGAGAATGAAGAAAGCTTCCTATACAGCTACAGTGAACACCTTCAAGGCATGACAAGCCCAGAGAGCACATGTACAATAGTGAGGTTTATTCCCAAAATCACAGAGGAAGCGATGATCAGGGGAAAGTATGAGAGGCTCAAAGCTTGATCTTCCTCTTGCTTAGTAGTAAAAGTTAGGACTTTATAGAGAGGCAGTGTCAGCTTTTCAGATCTGGATTCTTCTGTTCCCTGACCAGATGTACTCCACAGTTCTTTCTGTGACTCTTTCCTTTGTATGTCTGTCTCTCTTAGAAAAGTTCAGACTCTATCACAGTCCCTGTTTCCTTTCCCTAATTTCTTGCCTTTCCTCACATATCATTTCCTGAAAATTTCCTTTTCTTTTTTTTTTTTTTTGCAGCCACACTATTCTTTCTCTGTCTTCTCCTTTCCACTGTTTCTTCCCACCACAGTCCATGTTCCTTCCTTCATGCTCCATCTCACTTTACATCCCTCCTGCTGTTCTAACAGCAATGTGGAATAAATATCTCAGTCCTCCTTGAGCCTCCTCATCCCTCTTCACCTTCCAAATTTACTCATTCAAAGACAAGCTCTTGTGGTAGGAGAAAAAGAGAGGACAGTGAATATTGTTTCTATGTTATATTTAGGAATACTGTACCAATCTATATAATTTGCAGTACAACACAAAAAGTAAAGAAAAGATTCAAAAGTCAAATTTTAAACAACAATTTTCAGGCTTGTTTTCTGATTATCACAAGAATAAGGTATGTCCTGAGACACTTTCTAGAACATCATTTCCTTCTACGGCAAAGAGGAAGACAGTTTTATAAAGTGAATAACCTCATACTACCATGAATTTTAACCAAAGAACAAATAGAATAGCTCAGTTATAAGAGGACAGTCATGGACTGGCAAGGAGCTGAGCTCTAATCTATCTTTCTGTCTTTAGCATCCATTCCCCAGACATTTGATCCAATGGCAAAGGCAGACAAATACATTCCTACTATGTGTCATGGTTCTCCAATGCCCTCCATCGATCCTGATGCCCCTTTTATTAACTAATGGAGGTTGCTATGCTGTCTATCATTATTCAGACCTGCATTTATATTTTAAAAGCATTCTAGGTTGTAGTACTTTTAAACATTTAATGCAGGCATTTAATGTTTTTCTTCCTATTGAAAGATTTATGGTATAAAATAAAAACAGATATACAAAAGGAAAATTAATCATCATTGTAAAGATACCATTTCGCCTTTAGAGGTACAGAAGGGTGGTTTTTTTCTACCTTTTTCCAAGTGTACTGTAGTATTTACGACAGATTCCAGAATTATATATAGTAACTTTTAGGAAATTACATATCTTGTTAAGATTGATTTGTTAGTTGATGATAAGATCAATTTTTAAGCAAACTTATTTTAAAGAATATTTTCTACACCTCCTGACTAGCATGACTGCCAAAGAGGCCACGCTGGCCTTTATATGCTACACAAAAGACTGAGAATGCCTTTGTGAAAAGGCCATAAAAGATTCTGGATGTTCCCTTGGTTTGAACAACTGGAAAGTATCTGCAAGATAGCCTCACAGAACAAATGTATACAAAGTCTCAAATTCATTTCAAGTACCACAGCTGTATAGTTTCTTCCTTGAAACTCTGCTCCGCATACTGTAGCTTTATAAGATCCTTACCCTAAGCTTCACTGAAACCCTCAAGGAAAACCCCAGTAAAAGTAGTCCCTGAAGCCACTTGCTTTTGAAAATGGTACTCATAGTACATAATATAGGTGATCATATTATTGTTTTCACTTTGTCTCAAATTACAAATCCAAATTACAGCTAATCTTGCGAGTTTCATGAGTCCAGTCATGTTAGCAGTTACTCTAAAAACCCTGTGCTTTTAGCTCAGAAATGCTTAGCCTTAGCCTAACAAAAGTGTGCTCATATGCTCTTTTGAGGGAGTGACTGGTTTTGTGGAATTATACTAAAATAGATACATGCATAAGTGTATATGCAAGTTATTTTCCATATGCTGAAAATAATAAAAAAAATATGTTTTTACTATGCATTTTCATTTTTTATGTGAAAATATTATTTATTAAGAAATCCCCCTAATCCTAAAACTCTCAGATTCTGTTGAAGATTTTAAAAATTGTTTTCCTTTAAATTTCCCAGTCTGACATTTTCTGGTAGCTCGAGTAACCTTTTTTTCCATCTTGGTCTTGATTAGATGACTAATAAATAACTCACGATGTCTCTTGGAATGAAAGTGATTTTGCAAGCTGTGAGCTATTTATACAATTTGAATTGCTCTTGAGTTGCTCGGACCAGGTCCATTTGGGAACATTAAGTTGTTTTTAGTGATAGCTTAAGATCAAACTATAAGACATGATGACAAGTCTCACATCTGTTAAAATTCTATTTACTTACTAAAAGACGTCCTTATATTCTCTTCTGACTGGACATATTAGCAGATCACAGGTCATGTGCTGAAGGAAATACCACTGTGAAGTGCCACACACCTGCTTGCTTTGATTTGAGATTCCAAACATAGTGAACTGTGAATAGAATTATCAACATCAGTCAGTCCAGCTGGACCAGAGTAACACTTGTAATCATCTAGGAATAAGCTGGATGTAGTACAATGACACATCCGATTGAACTTGAAAATAAAGCAAATAGAAAAATCCAGCAAAGTGGTACAGAGGAAGCAGAAGTTGTGTATTTAGTTTATAACAACATAACAAATCTGTTTGTTTGTTTGTTTCTATTGTGAATGCTGTTAAACATTAGTCAGATTCTTACACTTCCTTCTTTTTGAGTTATACATCCCTCTGCTATCAGGAATATCAGCTAAACGCCTGCTGTATAACTGAATCTATGCTCTATGTTATCAGGCAGTTCCATTCTATCCCCATAAGCCAGATCACAAAGAGATTGCTAATAAAAGCATTTCTGAACTGAACCACAAGATTCATCTCTGGACTAGTACAATTTAGACATTTATGCTTCTGTCAGTATGACTCTGATTTGTTCAGGGTCACACCCATTTGTGTCATATGGATCAAAGCACATTCTGGAGACACAAATTATATCTTAAAAGCCTCTTAACCGTCTGAAAGATTTTACCAGCTTTGGACTAAGCCTTCCACAAGTCTCCTCTGGTGCAGGCAATCCATGTAATTAAAAATACAAAAACCTTTTCACTGCCCTGATAGTTCTCAGCTGTTGCAGTGGCCTCTTTCAAAGGCTTCTTAGAACTTCTTTATGCCTGATAGACATAAGAGTAGTTGCAAAATCCAGAGGACAGAATGTCAGTTTAAAGCCGCTTTTAGTTAAATACCTCTCAGATATCCTGCCAAGCACTTCTTTGTGGGACCAGCAGATATCGGGAGCTACATGATTTTGAGCTCTCTCTTTTAATATTTTCGAGGTAGTAGAACGAAGGCTAGAACATGTCAAAATCTATTTATGAGTGGCTGCCACTACCTGACCTTTTTTATCCAGAGTGTTTTCTAATAAGTAAAGAATTAGCACCCAAAGAGTAACAGTTTGTAATTTCCTGTCTTAACTGTGATATGAGTATTACCCTTTTGAACTCTGTCATTACCCTCTTACTCATCTGAAAATGATACATAAAATTAAAATCAGTAGCTAGGAATATAATTTGTTCCATTCAAGCCACAGGAAAAAAAATCCACTAAGAGAGCTTGCATTTTCAGATAGCAAATTTCAAGAGCATACTGCATTCAGGTAAGTCTAGATCCACCTAAATAATAGCTTTGGCTGTCCAAAATCAGTGATAAAGCGTTGTGCTGACATGATACGTATCTGAAAATCCTTTGTTTCACGTCCTTACAAAATTAATCTTACGTGATGGAAAAGGAAAGGAAAGACACCGAGCTAGAAAAGCTTTATGCTTGTGTACGATGTATGTCTGATCTCATATATCAAGCCTCATCCTAGTGGTAATAAGTTCTTAATTTTGAAATAACCTAATGTAATAATGGCCACTGGATTTTTTTTGTTTCCCCCAGTATTTCACACTAACCCTCCATGCTTGTATGAAGCAGTCCAATTTGTTAATTGGTGTTTCATGTCACTAAAAAAAAAGTTGTTGTAAATCATTTAAAAACAGTGGGTTTCCTTCAGTAGGTGAATCTGGCCACAAATGACTAAATAGCAATCTGTATTGGTTGCCTGCAAAATGCCATACTAACAAAATGGCTCACCACACTAGTACACTAGTAGTCTATATGCATTTCAAGCTAAACAACAACAAACCAAAACAAAACAAAACAAAGAAAAAAAGAAAAGAAAAAAAAAAAATAAAACAAACAATGGGAAAGGCACCAAAATCCAACAACCTGGATATAATATAGAATTGATATAATATAATCACTATCCTTATTTGCTTTCTTTTCTCTTCTATCTTGTTTTGGTTTAGGGGACTTATCAATTTACCCTCAAATAATCAAGCATTTGTCGTATGCACCTAATGTAACAAGGCAAACAGCAAATTTCATCATTTCTTAGCTTAACAGTAATTTTCACACGTCCTGGTTTTGTCTAGGATAGAACTACAGACTTTTGGACTAAGATGAATAAAGAAATTGCTTTATAATAAAAAGTTAAAGGCATGTGTGTTCTTTCCTGTTAATTTAATTGTGCATATGTGTGTCTGTGTGTGTTTGCACATCTGCCTCTGTGTTGGCACAGCTTTGAAGACTATGAGTACTAATATAATTTATTTATGATGAGAAAGAGAAACTCTTGGGTACCAAAAGATTCTTCAAACAACTACAGGAAGACCCTCATACCTGTAGGGGAATTTAACTATCTCAGTACCTGCCATAAGGCCAACATGGGACACAATCCAGGTGGGTTTTGTAAAGTTGAACACAAACTCTAGACACAGTCAATTCATGAGCTGACATACTTTACTGGACCTAATAAGGTCACGTGGTTTTGGACCAGATTATGTACAGATGGTCCTTCAAAACTTACTTGGGAAGCCTCACAATTTACAGTGTGAAGAACTGAGTATTTTGCATTATTTAATTAAAATAGGTTTATGCATTTATATGTATGTGTATACATACATTCCATTTTGTGAATATCAGATATGTAAAAGGAGTTCTACTGCTTTCCTACTCTATTTTTTTTCTTCGGTTTTTAATAGTTTTTATCATAGTTTTCACTGGGTTTGATTGAACTTTGACAGACATACATCCTAGTTTTTCAGCTACTCATTTTTTCACCTCTAAAGCATCACAGAATCAAAGAATGGCTGAGGTTGGCAGGGACCTTTGGAGATTGTCTAATTCAGCTCATCTGCTCAAAGCAAGTTCAATCAGAGTAGGTTTCCCAGAGCTGTGTCCTGTTAGGTGCTGAATATCTCCACAAATAGAGACTGCATGACATCTTTTGGCAGCCTGCTTCTGCGTTTGACCACCCGTAGGTTAAAAAAGTATTTTCTTATGTTTAAACAAAATTTTTTCTATTTTTGTTTGTGCTTATTGCAGCTTGTCCTGTTGTTGAATACCCCGGAGAAGACTCTAGATCTGCTTTCTTTATCCCATTCTATCAGATATTTATATATTTAAGAATGCTTGAATAATCTCATGTAAAGCTTTATGTTCATTCCATTTTAAAGATTTATATTGCAACTTTAAAAGGAGGAAATGAGGGAATGGGGGGGGATGTGACTTTTTTTTTTTTCCTTGCCTTTTGATTTAAATAAGTGATCCTGATGGAAAACTGATTTAGAAATCCAAATCAAATTAATTCAAATTCTTTTGGTTAATTTGACAGCCTAAAATGCTTTGGAGGTGAAGGGGGGGGGAAGTGCTCTATATATACTCTGTGTGCATTTGTGCAGAGCTTCCTGCAGAATTAAATAAATACTATTTCATTTCATATAATATATTCCAGGCAACTGAATAGATATTAAAATTTTGTGTTCATTGATAATGTACAGTGAAGCCTTGTTTTAGTGTTTCTATGCAAATGTAGTTCAGGGTCAATGCTATTATTTTTTATTAACATTTTTTAAAAATCCTTTTGAATAGATGGGTAAAACTTTGGTATAATTTTATAATCAGTGACTGGTTTACTACCTCCAGTTGCAAAATCCTGACTCTCCATAGAAAGCAATCATTTTTTCAGAACTACTAATATGTAGATAATAAATCTAGGGCTTGTTAGTCATTTCTGTGCTGACAAGAAAGAAAGTGAATTGTTCACAGCCGGGTTTTGGTTACTTTGAAGTTTTTTTTCCATGGGATGCTATGTAGGAATGAAAAACATCAAACTAATACACTGCATAGACCCACCTATTTTGTTCCTCAGATCCCCCTGAAAAGCTGTCTCATAGTTCCTGCAGGGAATGTGATTACAAAGCCTCACTGCATCTTCAAGGTCTGAAGACTCCTGGCACAACTCACATTCAGTTTGGCTCTCCTTAAGCACAGAGACTGGTCATTTAGTGCATTCAAGCATCTCAAGCTTTTGTTGGACTCTGGAAGCCTAGGAAAACACTTGTACCTTTATTGATCATCTGTTAGAGTTAAGCCAGCTATTAGGCAGGAGTCTGATTTTCCTGTCCCCTTGGGAACCTAAACCAAAAGATCAAGCAGAAACAAATCCAAGAAACCAAAGCAATACCTTTAAAGTGATACACTCACAACGATACCTTGTCACCCAAGTAAAGGGCTTCCATTAGAGCAAAGCACAAAAAATTTCTCTTGATTTGCATGGAATTTGGGTCTTCTGCTGTAACCTAAAATCACTTACATTTTGTGTAACCAACTTTATGTCCTAACATATGGAAATAATGGATTAGGTCTTTGAAAGGAGTGTGGTCATTCTTTAAAATTCAAACATTAACCTTTCTTCCTTTTAAGCTTAACAGATAGAATATATATATCCTACTGACATTGTTTGGTTTAGCTTTAAAAATAATTTTATTTAATTATAATAAATGTTCCACATATCCCTACATTAATCACCCAAATGCCATCACACTATCTACCTTGATTTTTTTATGGGCAGATACATTTTATTAGCAGATACTTTAATCAGGGGAAAAAAATCTGTCACCTGATAATTGATAAAAGGATGGAAATAAGGTATGTTTATCTAATTCTTATGTTACAGGCTTGTGGCCTAATTTAATCTATTCTGAATGCACAGTAAATGCCACACAGTCATTTTTAAATCATAAACCTCTCAAAAGAGCCAGGTAGAGGTCTGCTAATGTGTTGGATGATGGATGTCCTATTTAATATTGATCTCTGAATTCACAAACAATCCATTCTGAGCTAGCAAACATTTTTCATATATTTTTAGAAAATATTGAATGGCTCTTAATCAGTGACAAACCTGTTTTGTCTGTTACTGCTCAAAGTAGATTAGCAACAACCTACTGCATTTCACCAGAAAAAAAATGAATCTTGTAGAGGCTGAGTCTTGTGCAGTACATCTTGAATGAACTGACTTCACATTCAGCTTGGATTCACATTACCTCTGGATTTAAAAAAAAAATGGAGTAAGCAATCCAGATGTAGTGAGAAAAGTGCAGTAGAGTTAATTATATATGGAAATCTACATAATCTTCTGTTATATGGACATATCATACACTGTGGTTTGAATCACTGCTGCGGGAGGATTTGATCCAAGCAAACTGGCTACTTCATTATTACAGCTGGGTTTTTTTATTATCTGTCTCAAGCACCTTCTGTTACAACCCACTCTTAGCTATTTTCCTCAAGCCATCCCATTCCAATGACCAGTTTCTTGCACTCCATTCTCTGGTTTTTAATACCCAAGTCTAGACTCAGAAATCCCCACCATACTAACCCAATCTCACCTTTGTGCGTCTTGGTCACTAGTCCTGATCTGGATGATATTAGAAGAGTATCACACATCTGGTGTATCTAAATATGGAATGCAAGTGGGTATGTACTAAGCAGTATTTAATGAATAAATATCATAGCTTTCTTTTCAGAAGCTTGTCCCCCTCTTGAAGACTATTACTTCCTCCTCTACATCTCCTTAATAGTTCTTCCCAATTAAGATTGTGTCATTATACTCCCACAAGACTGAGAAGAGACTAACAATAGAGGGCATGAATATAAGTGATTCAGTTCACTGATTAAGGACTCTAATTGTAGGTACCTATCAGCAGATATCTAGTTGTTTGGTAGCTGTTTATACTCCTGTTGTAGTCAATAGAATTTGAGGGTAGGACTGCATTGTATAAAAACAGGTATGTAGCATGACATGATATTCCTTAAGATGTCCAAAACACCTACATGGCATGTCAGATACATGACACAAGGGAAACCTCAACCCTTCTGAAGTTGCAGCCACAAAACGTATTACAGGACATTTCACATGTCACTCCACTCTTGTTTTTATTTCTCTTACTCTCAGCACAGACAGTTTATCCTACAAAATATTTGTGGGCATTATCCTCTAGATAATGTCTACCTTAGAATCAACTAAATTCCTATAATGCATTTGCAAAACAAAACAAAACCCAAACAAATAAATAAACAAATAAGCCCAAAAAGCAATAAGCAATAATGATAGGACACTAGCCTCTTTCACGGGTTTAAATAAATGACACAAATCTTTCTGTTACACTCTTACTTACAAAAGACATTTTTGTATCTGTGCATGAAGAGCAACTGACTCCCACTGAAGAACAACCATGCTACAGATGCTGTGTAAGAAAAGGAAATTCAGTGAAATGTTTCTGAACTTATCTGCCACATCATGTTCAATTGCAGGAGAGTCAGGCAGTCCCAAAAGGTATTTCGCTCACACTTCTCTACAGCAATATTGACATTCAAAAAAAGTACCAACTTCTAACCCTAGTTTGGCAGGGAAATGCCTTCTGCAACCAGCTCGTAGTCACTTTGTTACAAGTTATGGTACTTTCAGATAATTCAGTTTCCATAATGGCCATGCACAAGGCCTATACACAGTGACAGTAAGTGCTTGCAGGCAGGCAAATAAGCGTAGTGAATATTCTGAGAGCATGAAATACTCAAGAAAGATGTTTACTATCATACTGAGGGGGTTTTTTTTAACTTCAAATTTGTTTCTCAAACAAACAAAAGATTTTTTTTTCATCCTGTAATTGATATATGAAAACTTTTAAATTTCACACACTAAATGTTTGTTTTATAAATTACCAATATGCCAAAGTGAGTTGATTATATTTTTTCCTCGTAAATGTCATAGTCACAAAAAAACACTAAATTTTTAATATTGACATTGAATCACATGAAAGAAATAGTTCTGTTGCTGGACGGAATATTATTCTGTATCAGTCTACAGAGGAATTCTTTCTACTGTTAAATAGCTGCGGAAGAAATTTCATTCTCATCTCCCAGCTATACCCAAAATAATGCCAGCTTATATCAGCACTTTCTTTTTTGAATCTTCCAATCAGTAAGCACTGAAATAATGTTCCTGTAACACAATTCACTCCGATAGTGTTATTTTTTTGTCATAGAATGAAAACATTCTGAGTGTTTAAAAGCAGTTTGTCAAACTATAAATAGGAATTTCATTTCTAAAGTCATTTAGAAATAAAAAAAAAAAAATGAAATCTTTTTCCGAGAATGACAAAATAGGTTGTTTCATACTAAAACATTGGGGAATTATTGCTGCTTTCCTTTTAACATGTGGATTATCTCCTAGCAGTAAGATAGATACTACCAAATCAGTTTAATAAGAAAAGTTTCACCTAGACTTATTCAAAATAAATGTGAAAACTTGAAAGATTACCATCTAGTCAGGCTGAAAAAAATAGTTCAGATAGCGATGCTATGGATAACAAAGCACAGTTATCTCTGCTGATATGGCTGGATGTGTCAGAAGCTGTCATCACAATTTCTCAATTACTTGTGTGCAAGATAACGTGAGGCTGGACTTGGCTGTCCCTGCTCATTCCAGCCAGATATTTGTCAGCAGTCAGCCGGTCACTTCTAGCCTTTCCTTAAGACTGTTAATCTTCAGTGTCCTGCAGGACTCTGAAATGTCTCTTTTGTGAAGGGCTTCTTAAGAAGTAATTCCATGCACTAAGGTGAGACCATCATACACCAATTACAGACATGACACCAGGCAGTGCAGGGCTTCTAGCTCAAACAAAATAATAGCAATAACAGGAGGAAGAGGAGAATGTTTTCAGAAACATGAAAAATGTTAATTAAACACTTCTCCTCATTATAAAGGTAATAGACATTTAAAGGGTTATTGAGCTTATTGCTGGACCATGACAAATAAACACATAACCTTTTTCTCCATCATATGTCCTCTGTGGTAGACACCCTTTTTCACCATTAGTGTCATTATCAAAATGTTTTGTGATGGAGATAATGGAAAAGTTAATTGGAAACTATATACTATGTATCATCCCATCTTTAAAATGAGATGTAGAAAACACTGTCCCAAAGTTCTACCTCTGTTTCCTGATTTCCTAGTTTATCTAGGATTTTGGGGATCTTGGGATCTCGGATCCCAAGAAGAGTACAAGCTAGAACAAGATGATGTTTCTGAAGAGCCTAATGCTACAGAAGGGCTTACTATCAAAATTTGAACTGTAACTCTTCGTAGGCACTGCAGGAATCATATCTACACAAATCTCTACCTTAGTGAGTAATGTCACAGACTGAATAAATATAACATACTACATTGTTTATGTGATTGGTGGGTAAGTGGGAAAAGAGTCTGAAAAATACTTTTTCCCTCCTCAACATCAGCAGCAGCTGCAGAAGACTGGAGGGGTATTTTAATGGCTACTGCATCTGAAATGTTCACATAGGCTAAATTATAGTGTTCAAAGTTGCTGTGCATGCGTCCACAACATTATGATTCTGCCTGGAGATGACATAAAATAAGAAAGCAGGAAATTAAAATATTATCAGTGTTATGAAGCCTATAAAACCATGAACACCATCTATTAATAATTTTCTATTTGTGCATATAAAGATATTTCTCATTGTATGTTCTATTTGACCTTTGTTCTACCTCCACTCTTTGTGTTCTGGGTAATTATTTTTATGTTAGAAGTAGGTCATGAGCTATGGATTTTAGAAGGAATAGACCTAATGGAAAGACATTTCCTTTGAAAGAATGGGATACCAGGTCAATGGGAATTGCACTTCCACACCTGCAAGAATAAACCTCTCAATCTGCTACTTGGTTGTCCTGAAATCATAGACTACTAAACGAATATTGGTTGACATGGTCAAATACTTTACTGTCTTGTAGCCAGTAAATGGAGTGGTAGTTTTATTAGATTTTTTTTTTTCCCCTCCAAGGAATAAGGCATTAAAGATAAAATAATATAAGCGGAATGGAAAGACATAGATATGAAACGTGATGAAAGAGAACACAGAATACAGAATTTAACCTATTTGCCATCATAAAATATGATATTTAGGTCAGACAACACATCCTGATATTCCTCAATGACAGCGTTAGAGTGTCACAAGTATGTTCTCTTCAATAATGCATAAGGTGCATTTGATCTGTTTAAAAAGAAGTGTTGCTGGGATATAATATCAGAAGACAATTTCAATGAGTTAAGAGAGAAAAACAATATAAAAATAGCCTTATCTGATTTATTATTATTATTATTATTATTAATTTGCAAATTCAGAGTAAAACCTTTTGTAGACTAGCTGGACCAAAGTTCACTCTTGAAAAAGTGTAACCAACAGACTTTATTCCTGGAATACACTACAGGTTAATTCGTAACAGCTTCCAGGGGCTGAACTTTGCTCTTTATGAGATGCAATGTTTTGTAATTTTCAGAGAATTCAGAAATGTCACATCATGAAATAAATTACACTTATGTCATCCAAGTAGAAGGTGTGACTTTTTGCAGACTTGGCATTAGATAAGTCAAAACAATTATGTCTGTTTCTTCAGATAAAATTTATACCAACTCCAAGAATGTTACAAAGAAAAATCAGTTTCTGTATTCTGCTCCTACCTCGCCTTTTATCACAAAAATTCCCACTACCTTAGATTAATTTTTCTGGGAGTACTACATGCAAACATGGTCCAGATAATTGATCTCCTAGATCTTCCTCTTTTCCTTTCCCTTTTTTTTTTTTTTTTTTTTACCTTTTCTCTCTTGTTAAAATTAATTTTGAAAAGGTGCTCATGGTAAATAGTGGTTTCAGAATAGCCCACAGTGACAGCTCATCACAAATACTCCCATTCTCAACTTCAAAACTAAGACTTTCTATCGTAGTCAAAGATGTGGAAAATCACCAGCACAGATCTCAGAAGTATAAATTCTCTGAAATTGGCCATGAGACCTGGATTATTTTTCCATTTCATAGAGTTGATCTCTCTTGGTTAAAATAACCTAAGTAACATTCACCTTGAAAAATAAATGGAAAGCCGTGAGATATTGTTTGCTGCTGAGTTTCTTTCACAAATACTGAAAAAAAACCCAATAATAATAATAATTTATTTTTCCAAATATTATTATTGTAATACTCATTATATATACTTGATTTGAACATATCAACCCATATTGGTTTAATAAACTATGTTCTACGGACACTCAATTAGCAATCTAAGGGCTTCAGTCTTGCAATAGCATGGAAGTGCAGCACCTCTTAACCATAACAAATGCTCTGTGAACATGTTAATTGCTGATAAGTCCCCCTGAAATCTCAGGACAAAAGGACAAAATAAACAAACCAAGAAACAGTATCATTGCAGTTACAGTTGTTATTCTATGAATAAAAATTACTATTGAAAAACTGAATAATTGGATAGCATAGAGACAATCAGCACTCACAATCAAGTTTTCTTTACTTTTAGCACTAGCATTACTGTCTCTGCGTTTCATAATTTAATTTCATTTTTATGTACAAAATTTCTTGAAGGGCATAAATGCATTTCAGCTCTATGCAGTGGTGATTCGGTTTCAAACCATGCATAAAACCTCAATAAACAACAAAATGCTAATAGGTTGTATATGGACTGTGAACTTTCCCAGTGTTTTTTCAATATTTTTTAACATTTTTTAACAGTTAGAAACACTTACTGAAATAAGTTGAGAGAATCTTAATCTTCTATTTACTTTAGAAAAATGAATGTTTATCAAATGGACTTGAATGGATAATAATATGATAGTTCATGCTTGAGAAGCCTCACAATTGCCAACGTGAAGAACTGGATATTGTCTCACTGGTGTAATCATGTGGAGAGATGATTGCATTTACACTTTGCCTGACCTTGAAAACAGTTTCCCAGACCAATGTCACAAACTTTTTTCTTTTAATATTGTTGCTGCTGCCAAGCATATAGACTAGACAAATAAAAATTAAAAAATAAACATAGAGATAGTATTTGAAATTGCTGTGCTCTTTTTTTCAGTGTTTTAGGATTAAAAAAGCCCCATGGTTATGATCTACAATTTAAAATGCAGATTCTGTAAGACATTTCACAAAAAGGATCTAGCATTACTGATTTCTTATATATTATAAACTGGCATTTGAATGGTTAATGTTTTTTTAAATGTGTATTTAAATATCCACTGAGATTCCAGATTCCTTCATTCTATGATCTTAATGTGCAAAGATGCTAAGTTTGATTCACAAGCTCTGGTTGCCTGTTAGTAAGCGTTCAGTAGCCTTGACTTCTTTGCTGCACTATATATTTCTAAATCTAGCAGAATATAATTTTTTTTTTTCTTTATTTCATGGCACTTTTCTCTTGAATGTATTCTATATCTGCATATTTTCATCAGTCTATGGATATTTTCCCACTACATTGGAGAGATGCTAATACAACTATTGTGAATTATAAAAACTGTCTGCTTCTTAGAATCAGTATTTGTCTCTGATACATTTATTGATGTTACTCAGCAGTTCTAGGGTCTTTCTATGAAGAATAACGAAGGAGGTCTTTATTTTACCCCTGTTCATACAACAACCTTACTGTAACACTATCCAGAATTTTAAAATGTTTATTGCAACTATAGCTAGAAGAAGATTATGTCCTTCATGCAAATATACGAGAAATCTTTCTTCCCGATGGAGTCAAAGAGAAAGCTGTGTATGCTTTTACTATAGAGGAAAACAACGTGTAGCCACAAAATTCCTAAGTGTGCATAGTTATCCCTTTCATCTTTGGATTTCACCAAAATCCTATTTTCCAATTGGATTTTGGATTTCACCTGTTTATATTGTAGCCACAATAGACCCACTTATATATAATTACATCCATATGTAATACATATGTTTTCAGGTATTTTTTGTGACATTACTCTTGTGTTTATCAAACACAACACTTTGTTCAGCTGTAGCAATGCTCCACTGTATTTAAAAATCGAATGGATTACCATATGACTGAAATGTTCTTGATTCAAAATGGGGACTGGAGTTATTGACCTGTTTAAGATTAGCTGGTTTTGGAAAAGGCCCTTAAGCAGGCCAATGTTGGCTAATTACTTCACCATTTAGTGGGAAATAGACTCTTTGAGAAATAACAATATAATTCTCAATCACGTTACAGCACAGAGTCTGCCGTAGTTACAATTTGTAATGATTTATTAATGCAGTCTTGTTTTGGGTACTCAATCATTTTAATTCTGCTTGATCTGAATGCTGTGGTTGACACTGGCGATTATAACATTGTGCTTGATCATTTATGAAATTATGTAGGATAAGCTGGCACTGCTTTGAGTTTGTGTCAGTCTTGTTTATCACACACATGTCCATCTGTGTCATTACATAATAGCTTTTTTCTATACTACTTTTGCACATTGTCAGGTCCTTCACTTTTTACACAAACTCATTTTTACTTAGTACATGGTACAGTATTTATTTTAGGTAATACCATTCATCATTTAGGTATTTCTTCATGTGAAGTAAACAAGGACATGGGATATTTGCTTTATACAGTTATATAGAAAACACCAGAAGGAATTTATTTTCACTTTGAATAGGTATGCACACACAGAGAAACATGGATGCATGTTCTGGGAGAGTGGTAAAAATGTTTCTCTTCTTTAGATAAAGTTAACTGTGAGAATATTATGACTCTGTAATGTCACATATGCAAAAGAGACTGTATCATGGAAAACTATGGGAGTTTTCACAACTCTAAACAAATACTTGCATAGTTCTTCTGAATATTTTTCATTATAAATACAATTATTATTAAGATAAACTTAATTGTTGTAGAAATTGACATGGGACTGTACAAAGCAATCATAGAATCATAGAATTATAGAATTGTCAGGGTTGGAAGGGACCTTAAAGATCATCCAGTTCCAACCCCCCTGCCAATGGCAGGGACACCTCCC
>JAAGNO010012811.1:21605-43693 GCA_033439905.1 Ceryle rudis | reverse complement strand
AGCGTCGGGCCGGGGCAGGAGCGGCTGCTGCAGCGGTACCTGGCGGTGCTCGGCCCCGCCGCCGCGGCGGGTGGCAAGTGCTGTCCGGAGAAGCCTGCCAACGGGTCTGCCTACACCGTGGGCTCCCGCGGGAGGATGACCAACGGGGATGTCGGCTTCCTGCTGCTGCCGCCGCCGCCGGAGGAGCCGCCCCCGTCTCGGGCAGGACGGGCCGAGACAGGGCGGGATGAGCCGGGACCGGGGGAGGAGGAAGCGAAACTGCAGAACGGGGGCTTCTTCCCCTGCTCTCCTGGCCCGGGGGGCGGTGGTGGTGGCGGCGTCCCCACGGGAACCGCCTTGGAAGAGCCGCTGAGGAGCTGCCGGCTGCGAAGCGAAGCGGAGCGGCGCGGGGGGTCGGCGGCGGCTGGCAGCCCCCCGCCGCCCCTCAGCCCAGGGGACGACGCTGGTAGCCGGGCGCAGGCCGCCCCTGGCGTGCGGACCTCCCGGGGCCGGGCGGAGCCCGCTGCCCTGCCCCTGGCGCCCCTCGGCTTCACGGACGTGAACCTGAACTCCCGCAACACCTACGAGGTGAGCCGCCGCCGCAGCGCCCCGGAGCATCTGCCCCATGGAGCGACGGCGCCCGCGGCCCCGGCGCCGCCGCAGGAGCCGGCGGAGAGGGCCCGGCGGGCCGGGATCACCGGCGCCGGCAGCAGCTTTGCAGAGTTCTTCACCAGGTAAAGGAGCAGGTGGCAGGGCCCGTACCGGCGCTCCCGACGGCGTCTGGCCTTGAGCCGGGGGTGAGGGGGCTGCCCCGCGGGGCGCGGGTGGGCTGGGTGTGCCTGAGCCGGTTGCCTGAAGGACCATGTCTCGGGTCATCAGGGTCTTGCTGCTGGTTGGATGATGGGCGATTCCAGCCCCGACGGGCTCTTATGTCACCAAGTTAATATTGCTATAGTGAGAAAGAAGCTTTGCATTGGACGTGAGGGTAATACGATAAACATACTCTAGCTGTTACAAACTACATGGACTGCAAACTGGAATTTGCTCTCGAGTCAGAGCGTTTTACTTTCGGAATGAACGTAGTGCTACTGATTAAACTGGTTGGGGAATAAGGTGAAAACTTGGTATTGGAAGCTGTTTTGAGGTGATTCTGAGAATCATCAAGAAAGTCGCAGAGGATCATAAAGCTTTTGTTACTTGTTGACAAGTGCAGATACAGTTTATTTATTCTGAAGTGTGGTGTGGAAAGCTTCAAGGACTATTCTTTGTGCTCAGATTAATTTGGCTTCTGCTAAGTTTGTAGCAAAACCCCAAAACATCAGGACATCCAGCTTCATTTCTTGGGGACTCTGTAGCATCGGTCCCTCTTTAACATGCTACACAGGAGATGCATCTCGACTATAATACTTTATAGTATATTCTGTGTTACTTTTCTTATGCTTAAGAAGAGGAGTTTAATTTTCAAATTTCTAACAGCTTTTATTCCCCAAAACTCCAGGGTTATAGTTACTGTGTGACAGTCGCTTTGCTAGCACAGTGGATCTCTGAGTGTTTTCAGAAGACAGAGTAAGATTAAATCTATTAAGTGAAGAACTGCCACAGAAGAGGAGACATTTGATCTTTGGTCTGGTTGAGCAATATTGGCTTTGGAGATTATTGCCTTCATCTCTGCTGATACATTTGTAAAAAGATCTACAAATAAACCCCACCTTTACTGTTTTTGTTTTGTTTTTGAAAAACAAACCCAAACTTCTCGTCCTTGATAGATTTGTTTATAGATAAAGTAATTACTAGAGTTTGTAGTTTTAATGCTTAGAAAAGTGGTAATAAAACTTTCATATTTTTTTTGAGTAGTTAGTTCTTATCTGCTGAACTCTAATACTTTAAAAGCTTAGACTTCTCATTTTTCTTTTTAAACTACTCAGATTCATTCAAACCTGACAGTTGTCATTGTAAGTGGATTTTTTCCCTAGCTCTTAGAAAGAAGAATACCTTGGCTCTCAGTAATGAGAATTCAAATTGTATAAAAATTCTTCTATGACTGAATGTTGGTAGCAACTACACCTTCTTGTGAAGCTTCTCAACAGATGGTTGCTTGTATTTTTGAATGAGCCATAAATGATGTTGCTGTCCGAAGTTGTAAGTTGCCCATGTTCTGTATCAGAAGTACTTGCTAAGAGAGAACAACTTGTGTTTTGTCAGAATGTGTACCTGCTCCCACAGTGTATGAGAAAAGGTACTGGATGTGCTAAACACTGGTAGTTCAGCAACCTGGAGCATCTTGTATAGGATGTTTCACGCTTGGAATGCTCTTTGTCTAGTTTACAAACTGCCAGAATTTGGTAGCTCCCATTGTTTTTTCTAATAGTCATAATTACATGGAAGTATTTTTTAGAAGGTGGACATTTCTTGCTGTTATTTAAAAAATGAGAGAAGGCAAAGGAGAATTCCTGCTGCCTTCAGTGTGAAAGCTTCATTGTTGTAATTGCCGAGTCAGACAAACTGTTCGGTCATGGCAGATCTGGGTTAGGAGGCTGCTGTTTCCAGCTGCTTCTTCCCAGCTCTTCTGTTATCAGACTGGCCTGCTTTGCAGTCCTTTGAAATTGTCCATATCAATTGTCTGTCTTCATTTCACTGAACCGGAGGAGAAGCTGATGAGGTGAGATAGGGGGAAAAAGCGAGCAGCTGCCAACAGCCGCATCTTGCCCAAGCTTTGCAACAGGAAAAGTGGCTTTGCCCTCGATTGTGTCACTTACAATTGGTCTAAGATCATGGGAAAATTTACATCAATGATTTAAAACTACTTTTTTTTTTCCAGGTAAGAATTAGGTGTAATTTTTGGCCCTGGGATCTTCAGTTGTATTTGTGCCAAATTATTAAGCCTGTCAAATCAATGCTAACAACTTCTAACTGAAAAATAATTGGTTTTGCTATCTTTTTGTTCTACCTCTTTGTTTCTCTCAGCATGTGAAGTGGGATGCCTCAAGTGAATCGGAGGTATGTGGAGCAGAGTGCCGTTGCAAGGAAAATTGCATGACTATGGTCACTTGTCTCCACTGTGCTACTGTTATGGTCAGAGCATTAAGTGGCTTCTTGAAAGTCAGCTGTCACTGCTTTGTACTCCTGTGTATAATGCATAATACAATCATATATAGGCACTGTTTTTGTGATTTGTGGTCTTACATAGCAGCTTACAAGTGCAACGCTCTTCTTCTTGGGTTATTGGATCACTTTTGGGTACAGAATGGTTCAGCGAGTGGGAATGTTGCATGGACAGTAGGATTAAAGCCATGATGATTACTTTGACTGCAGTATGCTTTATCCCCTGAAGCAGCACATACAGAGCAGAACAGTAAACCAAAAAGAGCAAGCAGCAGCGAGTATTCCAGGGCTGAGATTAAGCCGCAGTGATTCTGAACCTCTTCTCGAGATTAATTCTACTTCATAATTCTCCATGTATGTACCAGGCATCTTCTCAGCTTTTGTAGATATTGCTCCTTTCTGAATTGTGTATTTACTAGATCAGTTTAGGTATCTGATAGCTGGAAAAGTTTCTCATTGCTGAATTCAAAGCTTACTGTTGACAACAGCAGAGATAATTCCTTTCTTGTGGTAAAGCACGGTTTTCCCAAATACTTGCTTTCCAGAATTCACCTAACAAGAGTTCCTGATAAAATCACAAAGAGCTTAATTCATTACTGCCACTTCTCTTAGGCCTTTAAGATGTGCTGTGAGCAGTAGGTGTAAGGGGTTGTGAACATACTTGGGAGTAGGCACATGTTCGCTTTGGGAGATGATGGAAACTCAAAGGGAGTCAGTATTTGTAGGAACAAAGAACCGAGAAATCATTGAATCCCACATCATTTTCTCTTTGTTTTGTAAACACAGTTCTGTGGTTCAGTAAGTAGGTAGTTCTTCAAAAGCTGCTAATCTTCTTGCTCCTACAAATGTCCTTGACGGAGACTGTGGAGGATTGCAAAGAGGTTCACTTCACTGAGAATTGTCACTTGTGTGCATAGTAATGTCTCTAGAGCTGTAGTTTGTATTTCAGTTTATTACCAAGCAGCACTTGCAGGTTTTTGAGCTATATGGACATATACCTAGTCTACGGTTGCATTTTGTGAATGTTTAATACCAGAATCAATGTTTCTCTTTGTGTATACAAAGCTCTTGTGTATACAAGAGCATTTCTGTTTCATTAACTAACATGAAACTACTGTACATTTATGGGGAAGAAATCTGTTTTGTGAGGTTTTGGTCAAAAATGAGAGTCAAGTGGGGAGTGAGCTGTCCTAGTCGTGACAGATCTAAACCTTCTGTTTGTGTAAGGATCAAAGAATAGACTGGAGGTGCTTCACAGCGCTTAATTTATATTCCTGTATTGTGTGTGCCTATATCTTCGTCAGTTCTTGCTGACATCCTGAAAGACTTGTGTGTTTATTTTTGATTTTGACGTCGTTTTTTCCCCTGTACAGAAAAAAAAAAAGGTACATGTGCCTCTTAGAGGTCAAGAACATACGCTGACAATATATTTGAAATATAATTGAAGAGCTAAGGGAATAGACCAAAGCTGCCCCCCTCACTATGAAATTATGAGGACACTTTTCACCCTTTTGTCTTTGTCAGACCTAGTTTTTTTTTGTTTGTTTGTTTCTCTAAGCAATCTTGTAACTTAAGTCAACAAGTAGATACTTATGACTGATTTGAATTAAAGCTGACTGGAGAAAGTAAGCAAGAACCCCAGGACCCAAATCTGTGACTAACTTCAAGCAGTATTCTTTTTTCCTGAGTTAGAGACACAATGAAATTGATATAAATAGGAAAAAGCATTCATATCATCAAAATGAGAAGCATCTCTGTAGATTCTTCATTTACTGTTTGCTAAGAGTTATTTATTTTGTAAAGCTGTGTTGACATCTTGGCCAGTTTCTGGCTTTCAGTCATATAAACAACAAATATAATGGCAATTTAAATAATCTCAATGTAAAAATGTAGCAAACTTTGAAGATTAATGCTCAGTGTGCATTTTTTTTTTTTGCTCTCATCTTTTTAAATAACTGTGTATATAAGAAAATTTACCAAAATGATATAAACCTTTTATTTATAAAAAGGTCAAGGAGATATTTCTGTGCACCTGAAGTTTCTGTCACAAGTGCAGATCCCACTGCAGCAAATTAAATCAGTATGACAATAGCCTTGTTTTTATTGGTGAACCAATTCCATGCAGCTCATGAAAATAAGCGAGTCCTCGAGGTCTATGAGTTGAAAATGCCCATTTGAGAAAGTTTCACTTCCAAGCCTCACAATGTATAGGTTTGAAAGAGTTTTGCGTTTCTGGAAAACATTAGCAATGGGTGTTTCACCCTAAGTATATAAGGTACTGCGCACCCATGTTATCATTTGGCTAGGATGTCTGTTGAGTAGCAAACCAAAGTTAAATTCCAGGAAGCAAGTGGAATTGTGTGCTGATTTAACTCTGGATAGGCATCAGATGGCTACATTGCTTCAACTTCTGTTCACAGCCTGTCTTCAACCCCCCCGCCCCACTAAAAAACCTGAGTAAATAGATGTCACTTCTAAGACCCTAGAGCCATTTGTGTAATCTTCATCAGTTTAAACTACCTGAAGTATTATTGTCAATTTCTCCGCTCACCTTGGTAGACAGTATAATATTCTACATTGTTACGGAGATTTGCACTGGGAGGCTCATAATCCTAATAGAATTTTTTCCCTGGAGTAAGTGCTCCTTAAACTAATGCTGTAGTTTTTGTGGGGGTTTTGTGTGTGGTGTTTTTTCAAGCCAAATGGTTGAAATTGCTGTTTAGTGTGCAACAGACTGTTGGAGTTGTAGCTTGTTTTGCTAATGGGTTTTTAATAAAGGTGTTTAAACATAACCTGAAAGTATCTTCACCACTCCTTCACTTCACAGAAGATCTTTTTCATTCCTTGTTCTCTTCTGCTTATTTTGTCACAGAATTTCTTAGAAACTCAATATATTTGAAAGTAGTGTGACAAAGTGAATGGGACTTCTATTCTGAATAGGCTGTGACTAAAAGAAGAATGTTTTATATGGAAAGAAGCAACCAAAGGAGGCCTCTAAGAAAATAATAGTTTTATACCTTTGCTCTCCTGGCTGTTCATGTATTCATTAAGTTATTTTGTCTTGACTGAATAAAAAAGGAATTTAGAGGTTTTGATCACATGGATACAAAAATTGTTATTCTTCGCTGCTGAGATGTTTATGATGTCAACATTTTTTTCATCCCTTATTAGTCTTGTTTGTTGTTCATCTGGGAAGAGACTAGGTTTGTTAGCCTGGGTGGTAGGCATTGCTTTAAGCTTCTCTGGCTCAGACTGTGCTTTGCTTCTCAGACTTTTTTTATTCCAGCTTTCTGAGGAACTGAAGCTTAGGCAGTTACTGCCTGACCTCTCTAATATGTAGCTTGTTAGCCAGGTTCAGTCAAAATTCTCTGAGATTGAGAGGAGTCAAATATAAAAATCCTATAGGTTTTTGAATGAAGACTGAGCATAAGGAGAGCCTGCGAAAGAGACTGCTAATTTCTCTCTGGGTTTGCAGAAGCCAGTCAACTGTGCAAACCACCTGCAGAGCATATTGCTTCTGGCCTGTCATTGAGGTAGCTGTGTGTGAGGTGGATGGATGTTGTGTGGGTGAACTTATGACTTCAATTATTTTAAACTAGTTTTAATGGACATAGATGAGTTTATTCTTTCAGAACTTCTGAGATCCAAACACTCAGACTGGTGTTTTTGTAAATTCCTTTCCTGCTTTGTTACCTCATGACTGCAAATAATACCCATAGTCTATGGGAAGAAGCTCCTTTCAATTTTTCTCTATCCCTCTCCAAAGTACTACTTTATTAAGAAGAAATTATGTTCATTTTCCATTGTTATATTGGGAACTTTTATTTAATATGGTCTCAGGTAAATTAAAGTCTCTCTTGATCATGTAGTATAGTAAAAGCTGCTCTGTTGACACCCCTTGTCTAGGGCAGTTCTGTTGATCTAAAATTTCCTGAAGGCCAGCTTATAGAAACGGGCAAACTAAGTGATTGTCTAGAAGGAGAAAAGGCACCAGCGATACAGAGAGAAACAAAACATCTCTGGCCTTTCTGCTTCTGCTGGAGCCACAAAAATGTAGGCTTGATGTTGCTGCCTCTGTCACTGCCTCTGGTCTGATGTGCTGAGGAGGATGCTGTGGGAGAAGGGTGTACTTCACACATCTCACTTGTGCTCCAAGAACAGCAGAGGTGTTAATGTCAGATCCTCTGCTTTTTGTAGCAGGAGAAGCTTGGTCCTTGTTGGATCTCAGACCCAGCAAAGCTCAGTCCTGTCTGTATTGCTTCTATTGCCTAATGCATCCTTTAGTGTAGGATCTTACCCATCTTGCTGCTGGGAAGTAATGAAGCTGGTTGTATGCTGGACGCCAGAATGCTTTAAAAGACCAACCCGTGAACTGCCAAAGGTATTTGGATGGTTTGTAGCTATGAAATGCGAAGCGGTGCAGATTCCAGAGCACAAAGCATCTCTAGCTTTTTGTTTTAAACTTGAGGTGTTTTGCAAGTTGCTTGCTATTCCTCATATCCTGCAGGCAGCTGAGTGGTATACTGGGGAATTTCTTCCTTGCTTTGTAGAACTCAAAGACATCAGACAGAAGTGAAAGGAATCAGGCTCTTGCATATTAACATCAGCTAATGCATCAGAACCAGATTCTCGTGTTTTATCATATTTCTGCAATTTATCACTGAAACAGTGACAAACTATATTGTGAATTACTAACCACAGCAGAAACCTGATACACTGAGTGGCTACAAAATTAGTACAGTAGCACTACATTACACAGTTGAGTAGCTGACGGTCACTCTGTCTGAGACTAGAAGGGAAAAATATTAACCGAGGCTTAATCAGGCTGGTTGAACTAGTAAGCATTGCCAACTCTTGGGACAGTCTTTAAGATAAAAGTCTGACCTGTGTTTGAAGTTCATAGACCTATAGGCTGTGTTAAAGGCTGGAAGTCTTTATCACCTTTGTCTTGAAAACATATCTTGTATAGCCATATTTGGACTATAGGTACAGTGACTGCCCTGATAAAGCTGGTGACTTTTGCCTTAACTGAAAGTGAGTCACTACTAGAACAGTTGTAAGTAGTTTGTTTCATTAGATTGTACTTTGGTGAGCTGATTGAAGAATTTGCTTTTGTCAAGAAACAAAAGGAATGTCTCTTTTCCCTGCTTCTGGTATTTATTTGATCCTCTGTGAGTTGCTGTAGCTCGTTAAGCTGCGGAGTGAAAAAAATGTGGATCGTTTTCTGTGGGATTAGTGAGTTGAATTGACTTGCAGGTATGGAGAGTCTCAGAATTGATGCAGCAAAGGGAGTGTAGGACATTACTGCTGCAAGGAAGAGAAACGGGATTCCCTTTAGTGGAGCTGAAACAGCATCACTATTATGTGTGCTGGGTGAAGGAAGGGGTCTTAGTCCCAAAACAGTCCTCTAGGACTGTTTTGTTTAGAGCATATTGCTGGTTAACCAGCTGTGGCTTTGCTGGAGTAGTATTCCTGGCCTTGCAAGAAATAGCAGGACATCTGTAGTCAACCAGTAGAAGTTCTCCACTTCTTCCGGCTGTAATCTAGGATTTTGGTTTAGATTCTATGGGCAAATGACATTTGATTATTATTACAGAAGATTGACTATAGTGTAGTGTGAAAATAGCTGCTGAATAATAACTGCCCAATAAAACATGGTGATAGAATGGTGGCATAGAACTCCATTTTACTAGTTCACTGAAGAGTGAAGGCGAGACCACACTGATTATCTTCCTTTACTCTGTTTGTACTTGAAATTTAACCATGGCTGTTACCTTGCATATGTCTGCTTGTTTGTATATGCTTTGAATGTTTGTAAAGCTGAGCCGTGTAGCAGCTCTTTGTTAAGAGTATAATGTAGACTGTTAAAATACTGTTTATCAGTTAGTGTTCTGTACAGAGTGTTCTGTAATATTGCTAAATGCTTTCAACTCTTAAAACTTCTCAAGTATTTGTGTACCTGTAGTAAAACTGTTTTCCCAGCAGTTTGTAAAGCCACTTTGGGCTACTATCAATAGTTCTGTTAATCTTTGTGTCCCCTCTAGGAGGCCAGAAACCTACTTCTGTACCCTCAGTCCTTAGCAGCTACTCCTTGACAGTTCACTAGATTTCAGTGAGTTGAAAGTAAAGTAAGGGTAAAGTTAGGGGTATTTTCTCTTAATATTTTTGTTCATACCACTTTTCCAGCCATAACTAATAGCTTGAGAAAACACTTCTGAGCATATGAAAGTGAGCAAATATGCCCTGGACAATGTCATATAATTCAACTCTGAAATAACGGAGACACCATATCCATTCGCCTAAGAAATAATTCCTGTGTGCCCTTTGACCAGACATTGTAACTTTTGGGATACTTTTTTATCAATCCCTACAAATAGTGTATAGAAACAATTTTAAATGTAGAAGTAGAATCCTACTTTTGTTGTTCTGCAAGCTTTGTAAGTGGCTAACCAAAAAGGTTTTATTTTCTTTTAATGGTTCATTATTTATGTTTAGAGTTGAGTTACATTTGTTTCTGTATGTAAATTATTGAAAAGTCTTGTTTAAAGCAGAGGAGCTAATTGTCTATAATCAAGCAATGTTTTTCTGCTGTTATTTCCAAATTGTTGCACATAAGACCATAACAGAATGGACAAGACTTGAGTATGAAGAAAAATTAATCTCTTTAGCAGCTTTTGCATTTTACACATGGTAAAAACACGCTAGTGTGAATGTAATAGTTCTTCTTGTGTACTCAGTTATAGTCATGAAGGAATATGGAACCACAGGCTTGCAGGGGTATTCAGAATTTGTGCAGACTTCTGGAAGTATGGGTTTCAGTCAAAGTGGTTCATTTTAATGCTATACCAGTAAAGACGTATTGATGAGGCATATGTCTTCAAACTCCTCACTGATACTGCTCTCTGGATAAAGATTATTAGGTATATCAGTAGATTCCTTATCAGTTTGTCTTTCAACTAATTAAAATTTCAACAAATTACAAGCACAAACCTGTTTCGTATGCCTAGGAAGCTCATTTAAAAATTAGCATAGGGTTGGAGTAAGAACAGACTGTATCACTGTATCACAAGTAGAACCCTAATGTTTCTGGAGATGCAAAATCAATTGTATCATAATACATATACAATTTTTAGTGAGTTTTGTTACTTGTACTTTTACAAATTCTGAGTTTGGAATCGGTGAATTTTTAGGTATTGTAGAGAAATGCAACTTCCAGGGTTTTTAACTGCATTTTTGCCATTAGATTTAAAACAAACAGAAAACCTGGACGTTTTTTTTTGTCCAACTTGGTGCTCATTTGTAGCATTAATTCCATGCTGGATTCTTTCTCTAAAACTTGGTAAACCAGATTATATGTGTAAAGTAAAAAGCAATAAAAATGTTCTAACAATGAGGCAGGGTTTTTTTTTTCTAATAATAATAATAAAAAAATTTCAGTACTCTAACAGAACTTAAGAGGTCACTTGATGGAACTCATTTGTAGATTAGTGAGTAAACATTTTGAGCAAGGTGGAAGTTACCTTGCAAGGGAAATAAATTAGAGAATAGTAGTCTAGGTTTCAACATCAAGGTTTAAATGCAATGTTAATATATTTCTAAGATGACCCTGTATTCTGAATATTTTATTTGGAAAATCTGGGGTCTTTTGGTGCCATGCTTCAGGGCTTGAAGTTTTGTAAGTATTCCTTTCCAGGGATGCCCATGATTTTTTGTTGTCTAACATGGTGCAGCATTTTAAATTAGATTTATTTGTATATTAAAGTGAACTGTAAGGAGGCATGCTTGGCTGTTCAGATGTAACAGCAATGATGATCGTGTGGTTTATGCTCTTTCTGATACCGTATCCTTCTCTCAGTAGTTGATGCCATTTGATTTTTGCCATTTTTGATGGTGCAGGATTCACAAATTGGAGAAATATTTTAATGTTTCATACTGATACTCATCTTAAATGGCTCAGATGTAATATCTAACCATCCTTTGCACTTGAAATTTGTGTATAGTTAACTAATAACAGCAGAACAAGTGAAGCTTGGGTCTGAAGGAGGAGTTCTAATGACTTGATTCTGTAACACCTAATAAGAACTAGAGCAATGCTGAAGCCTTTCCCGCAATGCGGAGGAGGCAAATCCCTACTAATACACCTCTTTGCTTTGGCTGACTAATTATCTTTGAGATTGCTGTGCCTTTTAAAAATCTGAATGAAGCACATTACTAGACTCACTGACTAAACAGTTAGGTTGGCTTTCTAGGCGATCACATTAGGAGTACTTTAACAATGCAGAGTAAGCTGTATGCACCAGCTCTGCATTTTATCTCACCATCTCCCAACTTAGTTGCATTCACAGATTTCTATACTACTCTCTTCTTTTTTTCTTTGTGTTTGTAGCACAATTTATGCTCCTGCTTCTCTACCAGATTACAATAGCTGTGCTACCAAATGGCTTCCTTCGTTCTGTAGCACTGAAAGCTGGAGCTGGCACTTCACAAGCGGCGTTAAATGTATGGGTTTAAAGGTTAAAGTTTCATGGAAGGAGTGGAGAGATGAATCAGGATCTGTATCATGTTTTAAAGCTAGAGGATGAAGGGCAGATACAGGCCTGTGAATGCTGTTTCCAAGTGTTACTGTTAAGAGCGCTGGACTCAAATGGTACTTTTAGGGGGAAAATGGGACAGAAATTCAGTTGATTGCTTCCGATAATGCCGTGCTATATTTCAACAGCATCAGAGTTCTGAATCATCAGAAATGATTCTTCTGGCAAGCTCCTTTGAGGCCCAAAGTTAAGATTGGAAACCCAAGGGTGTGCATGTGGAGTGGGAAAGGAAGCAACTGCATGTTTTATTGGGATTGCAAAGCAGCAAAATACTCCTAGCTTGTTGTTACTGACACACACTGGAGTTGTACAAAGGGAGGATCAGAATGTGTGATTTTTGTTGAAAGAGCTGTAGCAAAGTGACATCTAACTTGAAACTAGATTTGAGTTTGATGGTTTTGGTCAAACAGAAGACTATGACAAGACTACTTGGTCTTGTGGAGTCATGAATCAATTATACCTAGAGGCAGAGCAGAGCGCTGGAGTTGTGTGTAGCCTGGTGCCTTTCCTACCTGCCAATGTTCGTGATTGCTTCTGTTTAGAGCACTTTGGCTTTCTTCAGTGGCTGCTGTGCAAATACATCAGCCCAGTTTCTAGTCTGGTGTTGGATTAAATTTAAGATCAAGCTTGAGGTAATTGTCTCTGTTACTTTCCAGTAACTTCCTCTAAAACTTCAAAATCTGTCATCCTCTTGGGCTGACACACAGCTAGCTCGAGAAGTGGAAAGAAGTTTTATGTTCAGGTTTTTTGGTGGTTATGGGGAAAGCCAAATCCCCAAAGAAAATAAAACAAAAAATCCCACTAAAATATCAAGTTTCACTTATCCTCTTCTGAGATGTAATTGTAACTGCATTTAGGCCTCACCAACTTATCTTAAACAGCAACAAAGAAAGTAATTTGAAAAGCAAAAGCAGAGTGGAAAGAAGCAATTGCATTACTAGAGCATCACATTAAGGCCACTTGTGGAAATGGTTAACATGTTTGAATTACTGTACCAGCGGTATGGTGAAACTTGTGCACAGAGGGCAGAAGCAGGAATAGTTGAAGCAATGTTGTTAAATAAGAAATCTACCACAGATACCTGTTACTATAGCTGTTGTAGCTGGGTGATTGTGAGAGCCTGTAGGTTTTTGTATAGTGTGATCTGAGCAACGTTAGGAATCGATGTCTCGGTGTGTGCCAGTAACGGCTGCTTATTCTGTGGTGCTTCAGTTACTTTTCAAGCTCTTCAGTGCACCTACAGAAACATTTCTGAGTGTCATTTGAGAGTGTTAATATGCATTGCAATGTGGTTGTATAAAAGTACGGGGGGGAAAAAAGCTTGCAACTTTTCCAGTGGGCTTTTGTAAACTAGAGCTTAATTCGATGAATTAATTTAATACTTCTATCCCACAGGTCCTTTAACAGAACGCATTATTCAGTTCTACAGTGTAGGCTTCTTTTAAAGGGATTTTGACATTCTGTACCAAAATGCTATTGACTTTTCAGTCCATCTCAATGGATGACTTTTCCTGGGATCAGTGAAACTCATGAATATTCTAAGCAGCAACAAATATATCACATCTAGTACACTTCCTGCAATTCAGTGAATGCAACTTGTAAGCATTCACAGATGCTGTTCCTTAACAGGGCCTTTTGTAAGGCTTTACTGTTGTCAACAACACATCAGATGTGATACTGTTAGCTGCCAAAACAATGTATTAAAAGTGTCCTTCCATCTTCGGCAAAGCTTATTTATAAACCTCCCATTGATTTCTCTTGGATTAGAATTCCTGTATGGGGTTTATTCTGACCTGATATAAAGTTTGACAAGCTTTTTGCCTTCACAAGAAACAGACTTAAATGAATCTCCACTCAATAAAAAGAAAACTGTATTTTTTTTTCCCTTTATTCTCATAAAAAGTGAAACCAGCCTTTGCTGAATTAAGTACAACAAGTAATATTAAAAACCCCAAAAAACAACCCAAACCTCAAGATTCATTATGGTGGAAAGCTTGCTTTGGTGTTACATTTGTTTAAAAAAATAAAAAAAACCCAAAACAATCTCATAAGAGCCATGGGCATGCTTAAATCTTTTGTACACAAATATTAATTAAAACCTGTGTGTTTACATTTTTCCTTTTTAAATCTGCCAGCTTCTTGTTTAATCATCAAACAGCTTTGATACAGTGACAGACTGCCATCAGTGCTGGAGGCATACATCTTTTCAGCTTCCACAAGTGCTAGAAGCAGTGGAGCTCAACTGCTAGGTAATCCTGGTGGTATTCCACAGTATGTGCAGAGACTGGATGGTTACAGCTGTCCATGAAGTTGGGATGCATGAGCTATTTCAAGAACAGTCCTCCAGAATGCATCCTCCTGCATACCTGCTTTTGGGAAAAAAAATCTCCTCTGGTTAAGTTCAAATACAGCCATTGCAGGAGGTGCAGATTTAAGGGCAAGGCTGTAGTGTAGTATTAAGACCTGTTGGTCTTTAGAATACTTTGTCTTGCTCTCTTGATGGTTCTTTGAACACTGCTCCTTCTTTCCTAAAGCCAATGTAAAGCACTGTGAAAGATGTCCTGCACTTGTGAAATGAGCCTTTGTTATTTACATAAGCACACTTTTTACAGGATTTTTTTCTTTTATGGATGGACCTGTTTGTGAACTGCAGTCTCATGAGTATGCAGTCCTGGTATTGACTGAGGACAGTGTCTTTTAAAGATGTTGGTACCCTGGCTTGGCTTTTTCATCAGCTCTGCCTTCCAGATTATGTGTCAGAAACCTCTAGTTTGGTATTCTGGGAGCTTACTTTGCTTCCATGGGGGTGGAGTAAGATATTGCAAGTTTTCCTGCTGGGGACAGAGTTGCGTGTGCATAGATCGCAACCAGTTCTTACTAGAACACCTTGTATTAATTAAGCTATTATTAATAGCAACAGTTTGGTTCCATTAATGGAAGGTAACTATTCATACAGTGCAAATAATTATTCCCAAACATGTTTACTCAGTTATTGGGTTGAAACAACAGCTGGGAGGCCAACACAGAGTTGGAGGGATGTGCTGATACACCAACAGCTTCTATGTGGATGTTTAAAAAACCTCAAATCTCTCTTTCCTCAGGTGTGTATGTAATCCCATACTCCCTGCCTGTCTGTAGCAGCTGCTGCTTTCTTGTATACTGTCTTTTTCCAGGGTGGTTGGTTTTTTTTCTTTTTGGATGGTGTGTTGGTGGTTTGGTTTTGTTTGTTTGTTTTGTTTTGCAATTTTTTTTTATTTGTTTCTTTTTGTGTGGTTTTTTTTGTTGTTGTTTTTGTTTTTGGTGAGATACTGTTGATGGCAGTGTGTGCTGGCAGCATCAGGCAGAGCAGCCGCACAGTCTTGATGTCCTTAGTTTCTCAATTCTCCTGGATTCCAGAGGACAACTAGTCTTGAACTCACCTGTTTGTGGGATACTTTCACACTTTATCAGCATCTACTTCTCCTTTTCTCCAGCTTGCTGTTTTCTGGTGACTAGATCTTCAGCTGCACACAAGTATCTATGGAGTCCATTCATGCAAACTTGCACAGAAGGGATTTTTGTGACAGAGGTTTGCTTGTTTCCCAAATAACAAAAAACATCCTGGGAACTGAAAAGATAATTTGTATTTGAAAGTTATGCAATGTCTTACAAACACTAACAGTTCCTAATTGTAAAACTATGCTGTGTGGTCAGAAACCCAGACAGTGCTGGAATTTAAGAGTGACTGTGTACTTTTCAGGCAGATTGTGGTTGTTGAAGCATGCTACTTCTATCTGGACAAAGCCAAAAGACTGTTTTCTGGGCACAAATGTGAATGCATTCAATTTGAGAAGGAAATATATTTTAAAATATAGCAAACGCTTCAAGTGAAGAATAAATCTGGGGTCCTCTTTTCTGAGGAAGAGTGCAAAAGTACAAAGTTAGCCAGTTAGCACTACACAACAGCATCTTCCAATGAAAGTGCTCCATATTCTGTTCTCTCGGTAGTCAGCTTGTAAGCACCCTGAGATGTAATCCGACAAACGATTTTTAATCCCTCTGTGTTGTTCATAAGTTTCTGGAAAATAACTTTCCAATATTCACAATAAATGGAATTCTTACATTTTCAAAGCACCTATACATAGTATGGTCTGTGGGAGCTTGTGATTGGAGTCAAATATTATATATTAATGTATCTAGACAAAGGTTTCTACTATGATCTTGTGATGGTTGGCTTTCTAAGAAGTAGAGCAATGCAGTCATCTGCTTGTCTGAGTGTAATTGCTTTAGGCACTGGCAAAGGTTATCTGTTAAACTGAAGCTGTGTGCATGTTGCCTGTTTTTTCTAGTCCATGTTATGAGAGCTGAAGGTGTGAAGATTGCAGAAAATGTTAGCAGAAGTAATAGTTACAATTTTTTTTTTAATTTTAAATCTGTAAGTTAGAGTGATTTCCAGCTGTTTTCAGTCTCAAATAGCTCACCAAGATACACTGAAAACAACCCCAAACAGAAGTCTGAGAGCTACTGCATGCTGCTGACTTATATTTCAGAAAATGTCCAGTATTTCAAAAAGAGCTCTGATCTTGCATAAAGTAGCTTAGAATTCAAAGGTAAAACTGAATTGTTAAGTAGAAGTATGTTAGTATCAAATCACCTCTAATGCAAGCTGATCCACTTCAAGTTAATTATTGTAAAGTATAAGAAAGCTAAGGTAGCAAACTATGCATTTGCTGAGCAGTGAATCTCTCCAGTGGTGAACTTGGCTTATAAAAATGTAAGTAGATGCAAGTATAATTTATTTATATGCCGATAATAAACAAAAAGAAACCCCTCTTCTCTTTTCAGAAACTTTTTCACTAAAAGGACAAAGGAACTCAAACCTGCTATCCAAAGCGCACCTGGTTGGAAGTTGTTTGGAAAAGTCCCACCCAGAGAAAACCTTCCAAAAGACTCCAAAATTATTCAGCAGGTGAGTGAATATCATGCAACTCTAGATACAAAACTTGTAAAAAGTAATGCATAGATGTTGAAGTGCTCTCAGAAGACTACTTTGGGGCTTTGTCTAAAGAATAGCAGTTACAGAGAAGGACTTACCTAGTACATTCTTCAGTACATCTTGGTGCTTATAAAAAGGTGATGCACATTCAAAAAGTGTTTAAGCTGTTCAGGTCAAAACATCAGGACTTGTTCTCGTTTCACCTAAAATTGTGACTGTTTAACATCATATGCTACAATATTTTTTTTAATGGTAAATTTAATTTCCTTCTGATTTCCTTCCCCTGATACCAAGTTGCACTTTCATATATTCCTTCTTGTGGGATTTGTCTTTAAACTGATAAAATAATAATAAAATGGCATAGTCTTTAAAGATAAATAATTGGTAATGTATCATTAACTTCATGTTAACATGCAATCCTGAAGTTTAAAGGTTGTTTACATAAGAAATGAGAATGTCCCTTGTGTTGGTGAAAATAGTAACTTGCATCTTTTGAGAGCTGCTTTCTCTTGGTCTCCTTGCTTCAATTCCATATAAGCTGATGTGTTTGGCAGATGCAAATGACTGTGAATGAAGTGGTGTTCAGCCATCTTCTAGAAAGAGCTTTGTGGTGAAGAGAGCCTTTTGGGAGCAACTAAAGTGAAAAATGAGAGGTTCTTTTTGAAGGACTTGTAATGGGATGGCTCACACACTGAAATGCAGGAAAATTATGAGACTGCAGGAAGTGCTATATACTCTGAAGTAAATTAGATGCTTTTTCAATGTTTTCAAATACAATTTTCCTTATTTGTTTCCCTTTTTGGATGGGAGAATACAAGTGTTCTTAGTTTACTTGCGGATGAATGCTGTTAGCCTTGTGCTATGAAATTACTGTGGTAAAAATCCAGATGTCTCTCCCATCCTGAGAAATAGAGAATGTGCACAATGCTACCAGTCATCTGCTTCCCGTTTTCTAGTAATGAAGATGTTTGTTCTGGAGACCAAGTCATAATCTGCAGAAATAGTCTTATTATCCTTTTGTCCCCCAATGACTGTTTTTTTTAGAAACTTTAGTGTTTCCCCCCCCCCCCGCTTTTTTTTTTTAACTTCTTCAAAGTGGCAGAAAAGCAAATATATTAAACCACAATGTATTGTCTTTAAACATGATTTGAGTTGGTCCTAGCCACTAGTCATGTGGTTTTTGTTATAACTGTTGCCAGATTAGGGTCAGTATTGGATTTCTATAATCTTGAATAATGTGTCAGTAATAGCTAATATTTTTAGCTTTTAATTTAGCTAAAGCATGTATGGTCTTTAGATAAAGACTTGTGAGCTAAGATACAAAGTTATCAAAGGGGGATCCAGATTGCTGATATACTCTGCACAGTTAGTTCCACAATATGTGAGAAAATTTGATTCTTAAATTGAGAAGTGACCTTAATGTCTCCATATTTAACATGTCAAATGTTTTGTACTTATGTTTAAAATTTATAGTATAGCTCTTTGTGCGTATGCCTTTAAAGAAAATCCAATGATTTTTCTTCTCAGAAACATTCAAAGTTTCTGTGCTGGCCATAGATTAGAATGAATATAAGCATACTTCGTCATTGAAGATCAGTAGAAAATAGTATCTTTGGTTCTGAATTGCTGACTGACATTCCTAGACTAAATTCCTCACTTGCAGGAGATGTGAGTGAAAAGAATATAGGCCAGAATGCAGTCATGAGGCCATTAAGAAGTTGATAGAAATATGATTAAAGCTTAATATGTTCTGTTCACAAGTAATTCTGGGAACCTGGCAGAATACTTCATATCCTACATGGAGTGTCTCTACAAACTTCCACTTTGACTTTCTAAATTGAAGTCAAGGGATTGAGTGTGATCTGAAACACAAACCTCCCATTTCCCCCTAATTTTATTAGGCATCTGTGGTCAGAACAACAGCTACTCACCATTTACCAGCTTTTGTAAAATGAGCTTCTAGGTATAAGACTGTGCAGGTAAAATGGGCTTAAGCTGTAGGCAAGCTGCTGGTGGTGGAGTTTATGGTAGTTTATTATTAGCAGCAAATCTTGCTGTTCCTCAACAGCTATGGCATTCTGCATGGTTGAATACCAAGTTCTGTGACTTTACTGATGCCAGTGGCTGCTTTGGGAGGGTGCAAATAAACCCAGGGTTAAGGAGACTCAGTAATGAGTCAGCATCCTTCAGATGAAAAATGAGATCTTTAGAAGGAAAAATTAACTCATGACAGGAAAAGCTTAATAATAGAAAGAGGAAGTCTATTACAGTAAGGGTAATACTAATATCAAAGGTTTGTGGCAATATTGTGAAGCTTAAAGGACTTTCCTATTTGTAAAACAAGAAAAAAATTGCATCATTGTAGATTTATAGCCAAAATTGGTAGAGCTCACATGCCCTGCTTCCACCCAGGTTGATGGAAGTCTCCTTTGTTATCTTTGTTTTGTTAAGGATGGTGTAATAAATTAGTAATTGCATTTAAGTGAATGCTTGTGACTCCCAGTCACTGTCTGTCAACTAGACCTTCCTGCATATGCCTCTGCAGAGAAGTCAGGTAGTAAATCTAATATTCTGAGTAACTTCCAAGAAAATCTGGAAATTTAATTTGAGAGAATGTTTCAGACATTCCTCAGCTGATGCTAGCCAGCTCTGCCTTTAGAGACTGTCTCGTGAATATTACTGTGAATAATTTCTTTGCAAGTTTCTTAGCATATGTAGAAGATGATAAATATTTTTTGTTGAAAAGCAACCTGCAGGGTTTGCCTGGCTGGGAGATGGCAGAGTCCCCTGCAGCTGTGCTGCCATCAGCACGCTCTGGGCAAGATGCTCAGGCTTGAACTGGGTCAGAGGTTGAAAGTTCTTGGCAGCTGCATCTCCCCGCTTGCAGCTGCTGGCACGCTCAGCTCTCCTTGGATTTAGAGCTGCCCAAGCAGGATGTGATTGAGGCCAACTCTTTTGCTGGACATCTCCCTCCTCTGGGCTTCCTTCCTTCACTGTTTTTGAAAAAGGGAAAATAGCAACTCCTTCGGACTGCAAATGTCAAATGCATTTGATGGTTTTAGGAAGTGTGTGTTTTTTCATGAACTGCAGCTAATAGAACTGGCTACTATAAGTAGTATGTGGTCATTAGTGATCAGTATGGTAAATTCTTTTCCATATGTGCAGAAATCTGCTTTAAATCAGACTGTTGAAATATTTTAATACATAAGCATTTACAGCAGAAACTGAATTGTGGGCTGATGTATAACATTTTGGTGTGTATTGACTGAAGTGCAAGCTCAATTTAATCTTTTTGTGCATATGCTTAAAGAAAAGAGCTTTCAATCTGTGATTAAAATGATTCTGAATATCAAGTCATTAATTTAGCTCTTGTATGTTATTAAAGCTGTCTTGAATAATTTTTAATTAATTTTTTAAAGCAGCATAGTGATTTTTTTCTTAATATGCCCAAATGAAAGTAAACCAAAAATATGGAAACATTTGCAAGGTAAATAAAAGTAAAACATCCACCAAATTCACTTTATCAGCAATTTTAACAAAGTGCTGTCAGTGACAGCCTTAAATAGGAGATGAAAACTTACTTTCTTTTTAAAACTGACACACCATAAAAAGCTTGCAGTGATGTGGAGATGATAGAAGTGTAGTCAAACCATCTTTTCCAAAAGCTGTCACCTTGTCTACAAAATGGAAGGTATTCATTTTAATCAAAGGTATTCATTTCAGTTTGTTAAGTATTAACTCTGATTTTGATGTCTAGATCACTGTCCTACCACTAAATTCTGAAAGTCTTATTTTTGGGTGGCTTTGAAATCTTAAAAAAAAAAAAGAAAGTAAAATACAGTACTTGATAGCTAAAACCCAGTGTCTTCACTTGCATATTTTTCTGATGTTGTTATCTCCAGTCTGAAATCCAGCGGACAAATTGCATTCACTGAATCAGCAGAGCTCCCATGGTCTCACAGGGACAAGAATAGTCAGAGGTTTCTCTTCAGAGGAACAGATGTATTTTGAATTGGTTTTCATATGACTCAGACCTTCTAACTTGCAATATTAACTCTTCCCTCCAGTCTTTGTTGTTTAACAACTCATGAAGCTCCTAAGGCTTAAAAAGTATATATGGCATGTTTGTCAACAAATCTAAGGATTGTAATATCTGGAAGAAGTAGATAAATACAGTGCTAGATGACTTTTCTTATGAGTGGCCCTTATCTAGATAGAGGTCATGTTGGCTCATCTTGCAGTACTACTGGAGAGAAGAGAAAGGCAATAATTCTGCCTGTCTTGCAGACAAGTAGAAATACATTGGTAACAAGCTGCCCTGAAACCAGGACAAGCAGTAAATGGGAGTATTTGGTCTTGAAAGGAATATGTAAAGCCTGAATAACAGTGAGAAGACTGTGATGGTTTTCTTTATAGACAGTGTAGTGTTCCGATTCTCAAGAGTTATGTCATCTTTCTAGTCACACATGTAGCCAGTAAAATGCTGTTTTAGTGGTAAACCAAAGACATTCCACAGTGTTTTGGACTTTTGCAATGATTATATTGTCATTAAAATAGTAATGAAACCGGTAGACATCAGTGAGAAAAATGCCTCCTTTTGTTTGCATAAAGGACATAAAATACAGTTCAGCTTCTAGTACCAGAGGGGACCCAGCTGCTTTGACAAGGAGAACTTGTCAAGGAGACCTTATGATGTCAGTGCTATGTTGTGACACAAATACATCTTCAGAGGAGTACTCTACAGTGAGTGTGGGATTAATGTTTTGAAAATACCACTAAAAAAAAAAAAGCCTTTGAGGTCAAATCTGAGGAGTATTGAAGCAAACTTTCTCTTCCTGAAGCTTGAAAAAGAAAGCATAGTATGCATTTTAATTTCTGTCTTTAGAAGTTGATGAGTTTTGGGGAAACAAAGTATATCCAAACATTCTTTAGGTAATAAAAATGATGGAACTTCTTTTACTTTGATTTGGTGGGACACAAGATTGATTATTTTCATTTCTATTTAAATTTTTTTTTTTAATTTTATTTTGTGTTCTGGATCCTTCTTTTGATGGGATGCCTTCCTGTCTATTGGGTCTTTGAATTTCTTTAGCAACGGATGACACAGATAAAAAGAGTTGTTTTTTTTCTTCTCTTGAGAAGTGAGCCTTTTGCAGGTTAAGCAGATTTATGCTGGTGAGCTTGAGGTGCTATGATAGCAAAATCATCTAGGCAGGCTGCAACGAATCCCAAAAGGATGTGATTTAGCAAAAAGATTCAGGTGGTAAAGATGCTGTCTTTTGTGGACAGTTTTTAAAGTGTGGGGCTGGTTGGTTTTGGTGTGTTTCCACCCCCCCCCCCCCCCCCCCCCCCCCCCTCTTCCTTGCTTGCTTTTTTTTTTTTTTTTTTTTTTTTTTTTTTTTTTTTTTTTTTTGTTTCTTGTTCGTTTATTCTTGTTATTT
>JAAGNO010012811.1:0-21505 GCA_033439905.1 Ceryle rudis | reverse complement strand
TTGGTTTGTTTTTTTTTTTTTTTTTTTTTAAATATAAGCCTTGTCCTTCTGAGACTGACAAGGTACTTCAGTGCTGAAAAGGAGAGGATAGTATAGCAAGGGAGAAGGAAGCCTTTAAAATTATTTTCATTAGTCTGGGGTATGCATGGTACAAGAAGACTGCAGATATATTCATAAATAATGTTGAGGGCAAGATAAAAAGCTTATTTTCCTTCTTCCGATGCTTAAAAGGAATGGCTGTGACTTCCCTTAGAAAACCAGCTTTGACTTTTGAATGGCAGCCTGCAGAGCTGTGGTTGTACAGGGTCTCCTGTTGTCAGGCACGCTGTTGCCTGATTGCCTTGCTGCAGTGTTGTATGAGGCATTTCAGATTGCTTCTCAGAATCTTAGTTTAAGTGACTTTCTCAAAGCCTTTCTTATACTTCTGAGCTTTCAGTTTAGAAATACCAGTTATAACATGGCGGGGAGGAAGGTGGGAGATTTAAAGACCCACTCTAAGTCACTGAGCTATTTAATAACATTTTCCACCCTCTCATGTTAAGCCGAAAAATCTAAATCCTGAATGTGAGAGTTGTATTTGAAAGTTAACCTGGTATTTTATTTCTTGCCAAATGCTTATCCAAGTCCAGTTGTTTCTTTTCACTTTCTCCACAGTGCATTCATTTCAAGTATTCATTTTAAGCTTTAAAACTAACTAGCTTATTAGTAAAGATCTAGTTGGGTGTGAGATGTAATCTAAAATGAGCTGAAGTGAAAGCAAGGTCTTCAAGATTAATTTTCAGAGCAAACAGTTTCTGTTTTCTCGCATCAGCCTATAGCCGAGGTTTTGTTCTTTCCTTTTTAAGTGTGTGTCTTCTAAGGCTAGTGTTTAAATAAAGTGTAACTTTTCTGGATGATGTGGGCTAGGGAGAGACAATGTATCAGGGAATGCTTTTTGTCATGCACCTGAGAAGTGCCATGGAAAAAGATCTCCCTTCGGGCAAAGTTGCTGATTGTAGAAAAATCTAAATCTTCATTTAAAACAGAAAAATAGTCCACCGGATGTCAATACACATCTTGCACAAGTGGGAAGTCTTAGGATTTTTGTATGTTTTGAATGCTGAAGAAGGAGGAACAGACACAACTATGTTTCTTCAAACATAGGCTATAAGTGTGAATTTAAATTTTGGCTTGCATGTTGCTATATTGTAATGGTCTTTTCCTTCATTTATTCACTAAGGCTTTGCTTCTGTTTTTCTCATTAGGATGACAGTTCTGGCAGTCTTGCGTCAATATCTACTCTCAGTCTATTAAACACAGGGGTATGAAATTTAATATATTTTTTTTTAATTGTATTCAATGCCATGCATGGGACTATGTAGCTCTCATTAAAATAGAACAAACATCACATTTTCACAGTAGCATGAATATTTTATGGCACTAACCATCAACTCATTAGATACCATTAGTAAAATAAATAGAGAAAATTCACACATGAATCTCTCTAACAACTTATAGTGATAGAGTATTATTTTTATTGTTGATACTGCATGTTCTTGAATAGCAGCAAATAGGTAATGCTAGAGCTTGATAGTAATTTACTTTCCATGTTTGATGTGCCTCCTTTGTTAACGGTAAAAGTTGTTAAAAGGCTTAATTTGTACAACTTTTGAACGTTTTGTATTAGCTTTGAAAATAGATTTACTGGAATATTTTTTTCCTGTCACTGTCAGACAAGCTCTTAACAGTGACACTTCAGAACTCCAGATGGTTTTAATCACTATTTCCAGTATGAAATTGGAAAGGTAAAGAAGTGTATCTATTGAAACTTTTGTTACAGATTGTCTCTTCTATTTCTTGTGCCTGGTGTCTTTCTGAAATTGGTCCACTGCACATGTCTGTTACTTGGCAAGCTTTTTATGTAACCGCACCCTCCATGTTAAACAGGAATAGTAGATGATGTTTTTTTAGTTCTGCGGATTCATTTCACAAAGCCAGAGTGCTGGAACTGCTAGCTGATATATGATGCCTATGGTTTGCATGGGTCCAACCACTCTTGGCAGTTCTGTATTGGGCCTATGGCTTTATGCTCTTTTGTAAACAGCAAAAGGTGAAACTTGATGCAACTTATTAAATATCCAATTAAGGAAAAAAAAAAAAGGAAAAAAACAATTGAAGATGTATGGTGTTACTTTGGAAGCTTGACCTAGAAACTCTTCAGTGTCTCTTACACTATGTGAATATTTGTATTTTTCCATCCTTCAATATAGGTTCTTCCTATATCACCTGCAAGTCGGGAGAGAATGTCCTGATAGCATCTGGCATTCTTAGTTCTGGGAAAATGTCTAGCTTATGACTCACAGAGTTTTTCAGTGACATCTACTCCTGCTATAGGCACTTCTTTGTTTATAATAACCTTGTAACCAGTGCTAGCTGAGCGATTTTAACACTTAACCTAGGGGTGGGGGGAAACATGCATGATGACATAGGAGGGAATCCTTATGCATTAGCAGATATTCTTCTTATATAAATTTTCTTAGTTTTATTTAAGTTTAGTAGATGGCACCTTCCTAAGTGATTCTATTAATGCTTCTGTTCTTGGATGAACAACCCTTCTTGAAATGAAGGAAAATAATATTTCTGATTGTATTTCTAGTTACCTGCACAACATTGTGGAAATAATCATATGGTTGTTTCTAGAGCTCCATCTGCTCCACAGAGTCTCATGTATGTAGAGAGGAGACAGCTTTGAACACACTTGCAGAATATAAAGCAATCTCCTTTGTTTCCTCAACAGACATCATGACTGATTGAATAAAACCTGTTTCAGTACGAGGCTTAGAATTTTGGGGGAGTAAAGCATGTTAAACTGTCTTACACAGGGTGCATGCTTTAATAGGTGTAGTCATATGCCTTGACATCTACTTTAAATAGAGACAATCCTTAAGACAATGAAAGTTAATTCAGTGTTGCCTATTAGGTTTCTTTTTCCTTCAGCATACCTAAAACCTATCAGGATCCGTGCTTAATCTGTATAATTGGTACTTTTAGGACTTTCACAGTCCTTGTAATCCAAAATTTTTATCACTAATTTCCAGGAGTTCAGCTTTTGTTGTTGGATCCAAGATAGATCAAAATTTATTCCAGCAAGATGAATGTTAAATTTCATGCTCACTATTTATTCCTTTACAGCTCTGTAGTTTGAGCACTGTAGATGAAAGATTGTCTTCTAAAATTGAATTAGTATGTGCATGCTTAGTTAAATACTTTATCCCCACAAGCATACCCTACTTAATGTCAACTAATGCTTTTGGAATGCTGCGATGCGGCTGGCTTTCCTTTCTGTGAGGTGGTTTGCTTAGATGCTGGAAGAAGCAGCAATGGGCAATTGCACACATGTTACACAGTGCAATCCAGTAGTGTTTAGAGATACCTAAAATAGCTCTGAAAGGTCTAGCTGTCCTATATGGGCCTTCTGAGGAAGGATGGAAGAAACTCCAGTGTTCCATGTTTTCCATGTAGCTATCAAAAAGGTGTAGACAATAAAGACCACTGTGGTTTTATTCTTCTTTTGTTTAAAACATATGGGATTTTTTGAGTTGTGTTTGGTTTTGTTTTGTTTGCTTGTTTTTAAGAATACAATTTGGGATATTTTTATCTTCTTAAGCACAAAGGCAGTTTTTAAGCAAAAGACTTCTTTTTCCCAGTCCCATTTACCTGTTACCTGTGTGTAGGTTAGTAGACTTACCTGTACTTCTGTAGGAATGCTGGAAATCTAGTCCCTCCACATATCAGTGCTCTTAAATATATTTGCCACAGTGGTTTTCAGGAAAAACACGCTTCTAGCCTGTTAACAGGTTAATTATTGTCAGTAGATGAAAGGATGCATTTCCAGTCTTAATAAGGACATAACTATTCTTACTTTCTGTTAAAGCTAAGATTTGTTTTTCTTTATTTTGGGATTGTGAAGTGTTCCATGGCTTTCGATGAATACCAGTTCTGCTGCAATAAAGACTCTTTTTGATATTCTCTAAGCTGCTGAAACCATACATGTGATGCTTTCAAAATTATGCTTTTGTTTTCATAAACAGGTCTTAGATAGTCTTGAATCTTAGCTGCCAGTTGTTCTATCCTCTGGCATATGCTCTGCATGTTAAACATGTAACAAGACATTTGACTTTAAATTGTATTTTTACCTTGCTCTGGGAGGGTATTAGCTCACATCTTTTTAAGTGAAATTCTATGTCAGCTCAAGCATTTTATCTCTTGCCAAGATTTTCAGATTCTGCATCCAATGCATGGTTAAGGCTGTTGGATTCTTTACATCTAGTAAAAATATTTCAGGAAAAAAAAAAAGGTATTTTTATTTGTACAAACTACTGAGTTCCATGTATTTCTGATGGTTCTGGGATTGGGAAGTGTGCTTACTTCCAGAAACACTGGGGCAAGAAGTCCAGGTAACTCCTCAGGATCTGAGAAGTATAGTGGCATATAATGCATGTGACCTTACCACTGTGAACATATCTGATGTCCTCTGATCTTTGAAGCTAAGAGGTTGAGCCTGGTTAGTGCGTGGATGGGAAACCACTTGGGAATACTCTGCCTAGCAAAAGTTGGAGTCTCCATCCTTGGTGATATTAAAAATTTGGCTGAACAAGGCCCTGTCCAACCTGCTGTAGTTGACTTTGCTTTGAGCAGGGAAGCTGGACTAGATGATCTCCAGAGGTCCCTTACAACCTCAATGATTCTGTGATAATTTCCCATTGAGAAGAGATCAACATGATATCACTGAGGTTATACTTTTCAGATCATTTAATACATTATGCCCTATGAGGAAGAACAGAAATTTTGTTAGAGATCATTAAAATGGGTAGGGTAAGGAGGCTGTGGAGCAGAAGACTTTAAGGCACGTTAGTGTTGGGCGAATATTTTGTTTCTTCCCTGGAAATCTGAGGCTGTATTGTTGCATTTTTAGGAAGTCTTTTCACATTTAACTTTATGGACTTGAACTGTGTACTGAACTTTTAAGCTATGTAATAGCTTTGAAGTTGTCAGCTCTGTTTTTGTAATGCTGTCAATGAATATAGAATGTGTAAAGCCCTCTATTTTTTCCTATGAGATGTGTACAAGAAGCTGTATATTAGGTGTGAGATACATTCGGGAGCACTTTCTAGAGAACACGTTTGATTGGGAAGATATACTGCCTACGAAGTAATTGATGAATTTTTTATTTATGGTGATTTAAAGATACTCTGTTTAATCTGAGACCAAATTTACTTGCACAATTACTGAAGTAACATGTACAAGAAAAAAACCAACCTGTCTTTAGATTAAAAAAAAAAAAAAGCTTGCACAAGTTAGAGCTCACCTAGCTGTGCTCAAGAATAGAGCTGTGATCTGTGAAAGTGCATTTCTGTTTTCTTATAAAGATTTTTTTCATCTCTTAATAGTCTATGTTTGAATTCCAGTATGCGGACAACTTGCAGAGAAACAAGTATATAGCTTTCAAGCATAAGGAGAATGTGAACTCACAAGCTAACTTGGTTTGGGAATAAGTTGAAAGTCTTCTTGCAGATAACCTTTTAAGATTTGCTGGATCGTAAGAATTGGTTTCCCAGTAACTTGGCAGTAATTTTTTTATTTACAGAGGCTATAAAAGAGAATGTGAGATTTGAGGTTTTCATCTGGCCCTGTCTAGCCATTTTCCTGAAGACTGTCTCTTATCTCTGTTTTGTTGAGTTTCTCTTGTGGAGGGGGAAAGCAATGGAATTATTTCTTCCTCAGCACCTTCTGTGTGTTAAAGGCTGTTAAATATTTCATTCTGAGTAGATTGCATGTTTTAACCTCTGAGAACAAATTGTGAAACAGACTTGTAATGCTGAATATTATTACATAGTCACTGAGTATAGTGTAGGTAGTTCTGGATGATGTGGGTTTGATGGTTTTGCTAAAGGCTTCAGAAACATTAGGAGTACCAGATCTTGAGGGTGGCTAGAATCAAAAGGAAAGGAATGGGAATAGACGCATGTTCTTGGTTAGTGCTTCATGGTGGTGGTGGGTTTTTTGTTGTTTGTTGTTTTTGAGGTTTGGGGTTCTTTTTGTCAACTTCACATATTACTGAGCTATACTTGTGCACTAATTAGGTTAGGAAAATTATGCAGATTTCGTAACCAACTGATCCTTGGATGCTCAGTAGTAATACTGAACTGGAATAGATCAAAGATGTTAAGTTGAATGAGAAAACAGTCCTGGAAAGCTGGACTGTCTTGCTGTAAACTGTTTCAGCTCCCCACTGTCTTAAATACTTTAATATTATATATTGTAAGATTATTTGATAAGTGTTTAACAAGTAATATTATGCTTGCTAATTAGAAGTGAGGCTGAAAGTTAAAATTTAACTTTTATCAATAATGTTGTTTAGGAATATGAAGCACGGACAGGAAGAATGTATAAACCTCCACCCCCATCAGCAAGACGTAAAATTATTGAATTTGAACCACTTTCAACTACTGCTTTGATTCTGGAGGATAGACCAGCGTAAGTATGATTCTGCTGTGGAACTGATAACTGAAGTTGTTACATATGCTTCTGATGAGCTAAACTTCACAAGACTTATGTGAAAGTATCATTGGATTATTCCATCCCAGATAATAGCCTAATAAATACCTCCAGGAATTATTTCTTGCTGTAATCAGGCTACCAGTTTGTTATCTACTTATATATCACAGCTGCCTGTGACAGTTTTGTGGGCATCCTTAATCAGGAAAATTTCTGAAGACTGTTATGGATTTCTTTGCTGCCATCTCGATGGACATTCCCTTCTCCTTCCCCCATTCTGGAAAATTAATTCCCTAGACCAGTTGGGAAGACTTAACAGTAGCTGTTGTCACTTCAGCAAACCTGGACTTAGCTTACCAGAAGAGTTTTTTTTTTAAAAAAGGGGGGGAAAGTATGTTAGGTAACAACAGGAGTGGGAAGAATTGCCTTTGAAACACGAGTAACACCTTCCTGTGACAAATGCTGAATGCTCATTTTTCTATCTGGCAACAGAAGTTAAATGCTTTGTTGGTACCAAGATGATAGTGTTCACTGAAACGGTTCCATGCCCCTGTTCCAGTTGTGTTTTCGTGGCTCCTTAAAACAACAGCAGAAGGCAAGGAAACAGCAGATGAAGATGCAGCAAAAACTGCATTAAGTACAGATAAGAATAGTAATGAAAAATGGGTAATAAATTGCTTAGTATTTTCAGCTATGCAGCCTTCAGCAAATTGAAGGAAAGAGGAGGACCTGCTGACTAGTAAGACATGCTGGAGAATAGTAAATGGAGCAAAGCTTTCAAATTGCACCCTGAGAAACCCTCTGTTGGCTGACTGTTAAATGTTTGCTCTAATTGGTTCCAGTTAGGAAATGGGAAATAGAACGTACAGTGTTTCATTTGATATTCTCTCTAGTGGTATATAAGCTCATTCGGTGCTAAAATAGGATGATCCTGAATGGAGATATGGATTGCTATTGATTATATTTTGGTAAATGCATTATTTCTTTTGCTGTATGGTGGAGAGCAAGATACGCAATAAGTAGTTTGCTGATGCTTTCCTGTGCTTTCAAAATGTCACAATTCACAAACTAATGTTTTTACAAATGACACAGTTGTTTCAAATTGGAGTGCTGTTCCAAGTGTGTAATATGTTCCCACAGTCTCATTTTTGAAAATATAGTCTGCTTTCACTAGAAGTATTGATAAGGTGATCTTTTCTGCTTGTATAAGAGGAGATGGAAAACTCCACACACACACCCCTTTTTTTTTTCCTGTGTGTGTATTAAAATGACAGAACTGTCTTCTGTGTATTTTGAACCAAAGCAGATTAGAGACTAAGAGACTGAGACCAAACGTTGTATTCTGATTTGTTTTGGAATGAGTCTGCTCGGTCAAAAAGGAGTGTATGTTTGGCAATTAGGGGATCACTGTGCAGCCAAAAAACAAACGCATTTCAAGCTGGTGAATTTGTAGCACAGCAGCAAGCTTCCTTAGCTTTGTATTTATTTACCTCTGACATAAATGGGGGTCTATTCTTTCTTCTTTTGGTAAGCCTGTATTCTTTTATAGGAGTTTTGAAGGGCTAACTGTAAAGACTAAAAGCCTTTACCTTTTAGTGAAAATACGTCATAATAGATTTCATGTGAACAAATGGATTATCAATACACAGGTATATTTAATGATTAAAATATGTATGTGCAGGAATGCATTGGAATAAAGACCTGTGTGGAATACCAGTATTTCCATTCTGTTACTTCATGCAAACTTCATTTGCACACTGTTACAGATGTTCAGCAAATCTCATAACCCTGCTTTGGGGGAAGCTATAGGAGAACTTAAGAAATGGAAGCAGTTAACATCTGGTAGTTCTCTATTGCTGTTACTGAAACACTGGTAGTGTGACAACCCCAAAGCTCACCTTAGAGAGAAGCCAAATTAAAACCTGTTTTGAAATGGTTCAGAATGTCATTTGTGTGTATTGAATTCAGGAACAACTTGTTTTCAGAAATCTTCCTGCCAAATCAGTGGAGGAGGCTTTACGTCACCGGCAAGAATATGATGAGATGGTGGCAGAGGCAAAAAAACGAGGTATGTGAACTGCCAAGACTCTTTTTAACTATGTTAACTGATTTTTAACTATGAAGCAAAAATGAAATAGATTCTGGCTTGTAGGTACAGTAAAGAACAACCTTGTTTAATATCTAGGTTATTCTCTGGAACACATGTGCCCACAGAACTCAATTTTCAAATTGTTTTCTTATTCCACCACAGTGAACATAACTAGGTTCAGAAGTCAATTTAACCTTTTCTTTAATTTTTAAATTGAAACTTAATGAGTTGTTTTCTTTCCTTTTTTTATTTTTTCTTAATCTTTTTTTTTAAACTACTTATGTAATGTGATCAGCTAGAAACTTTCTGGGTATTTAGAGTCTTTTCAAGCTATGTTGCTGCAGTTGGCACTGAGAGCCAAAGTATAATAAAGCTGACTGCATAAATATCTGTTTTTTGAGGAATTTGAGATCAATTTCAGTGTGAAGATGGATGAAAACGCTGTTTCTTTGTTTTCCAGACAGCTGTACTTGTGTGCACCTTCTTACTTCCACTATATCTGTTTTTACAGATTATTATTATATCTGTAGCATCTGGTACTGTGTCAATCTATGAATAGTTGTTGAAAACGCTTCTTAGTCTTGTGCTTAATATTCAGGGAATAAGGTATTTTAAGAATCTATGCTGCATGTTTTACTTGGGCTTTTGTCAGAGATATAAACTCCTGTACTGATTGAGCCTCTATGGATCTGTGGCAGTTTACTCTGAAAGATGTAGTAAGAAATCCAAGGCATTTGACAGCTCATTTCACTCTTGTGGAATCCATCTTGTAAGGTGTGATCTGTGGTCTGTGTTCTCTAACTGCATCTTTGGAAGGTCAGCCATGTGTAGGGTTTTAGTATGTGTGCCTTAGTATTCATTAAATTAATTATTGCTATATACACACAGCTTTAGTAAAAACTTAATGAAGCTGATAAGCTGTATCAGTTTACCAGGGATGACACATCTACTCCATTGATGTGTCATGCATGTGTGAAGAGAAGATGTCTTGCAACTTCACTGTGGTTCTTAGTGATGTCAAGACAGCACTGCTCCGTCCTTCTTTAAGTCTTTTTTAATAAGAGGGATCTACATATGTTCCTTTTTTTTAGCAGCAGGCAGAATACTCTTCTCTTGTTCAGCATTGTGGCTTTGTCTCTGATCTCTATATGTAATCCTTCCAAGTGGAAGTTTCAGTAAAATTTGAACAATTTAAAAATGAATGTAGAATTGCAGTTTTGAATAATAATTTCATCTATAATTATTACTGATTAGTGTAAATAATAAATAAGGTTCAGGTTAGAGAATGTTGTGAAATTCTTTATAGGAAAAGCAGCACTGCTGATGTGCTTGGTCTTTAGTCATTCTGTGTACTGCAGAAAAGAGTGCTACAAGTTTTCTAGCCAGATTTTTGCTTGTCTAAATTGCTGTGTGTTTAAATAACTTAAAGACAGCTTAAATTAAAAAATTTCCTGAGAAATACACCTACAATTAGCAGAAATAGTACCAGCTAGCTCAGGTGCAACTGTAATTTCCCCTTGATCTCTTTCAGACATCTAAATAATTAGATACTCTCGGAATTATTTACATAATAATTTATACACACTAATAAAGAATTATTAACATGTTATGCCTAACAGAAATTAAAGAAGCACATAAAAGGAAAAAAATAATGAGAGAACGTTTCAAGCAAGAAGAGAATATCGCCAGTGCTATGGTGATTTGGGTCAATGAAATACTACCTAACTGGGAAGGCATGTAAGTAAAGCTCTGTTGTGTAAATAAGGCAATTCTGGCTTGCTTCTCCTCTAGAAAACAAGGTGTACAATATGTGTGTGCCTTTTTTTCTTTTTAATTTTTTTCTTTTCCTCCCGTGCTTCCCTGTCTTAGGCGTGCTACCCGAAGAGTTCGAGAGCTGTGGTGGCAGGGATTACCCCCAAGTGTACGTGGGAAGGTTTGGAGTCTAGCTGTGGGAAACGAATTAAATATCACTCCTGGTATGCCTTAACAGATCACATTTTAATGCAAAATTAAACTGGTTATTTTCAAAGAAAAATGTATACTTTTGTTAAAAAAAAATACATTAGGGTATATTTGCTTTTTGAAGCACTATATTTTATAACCTTAGAATAATAGAATGTTTTAGGCTGGAAGGCACCTCTAGAGGTCCTCTGGTCCAATCTCCCTACACAGGTAGGGACATCTCTACCCTAGGGCAGGTTGCTCAGAACTCCATCAAGCCTGACCTTGAATGACTCCAGGCATGGGGCCTCCACCACCTCTCTGGACAGCCTATTCCAGGGATCTATTACCTTAGGAAGAGGTGGTTTTTTACAATTAGACATCATAGCCTGGTAAATTATGGAAACAATGTTCAAAACCTGCTTACAAAAACATTTTAGTCTTATAAGAGTTAAGGTGGTTCTCCCTCTCCAAAAAATCTGTTTGTTTAAAATTGTGAATTTGTAGCTTTGCTTTCTTAAACTGGTGGAAAGGGGCTTTATTCATAACACATGATTTTAATGATCTGGAAGTGTTCTAACCAAGTCACAAAAATAAAAGTCTCAACTGAAGACATGATTTCCCTCTTGTAATTCACATGTTCATCACAGAAGAAGGCATAATACAGTGCACACTATAAATCTGTGTGTAGTGGCACTCCAGTTAATGGTAGCCATCTATTAATTAATTATCCCAGTGCCCCCAGTGGCAAAAATGAAACCAAGCAACAAAACCAAATCCCAGAACACTTGTTGTGCTTTTGTTTTGGATGGGTACTTTTCTTACTACTGGTTTTTTTTTTTTTTTTTTTTTTCCTTCTTGGTTTTGTTTTGCTTTCTTGCAGAACTTTATGAAATCTTCTTGTCGAGAGCTAAGGAACGATGGAAAAGCTTCAGTGAGACAAGTTCTGAGAATGACTTAGAAGGTGAGATTTCCTGAATACTAGACAGCCTCCTGTTTGCTCTTGCAAACCCTGGAAGTCTCAAGTTCAGCTGCAATTGCAGCATTGGGAATACTTAGAGTGCTTGGAGTAATTCCCTACTTAAATGTTTGCTTTCTTATATCAGTGAATGAGGGGCTTCACAGTATTTACTATATCAACAAAAGATGCATTAAAATGAATGTGTTGTCCTCTGAAGTACCAGAACTGAGCTCTCATGAAAATTTTAGATGAAATGGAAAACAAAGACATGGAAAACTAAATTAAAATATGTGCTATTCCTTAGCTCTGCTTAGATGGTTCTTGCATTGATGTCCCTTCCACAATGTTGGTATTTCCTTCCAAATCTGTTATGTGGGGCCGTTAGCACACTTAAATGTATAATGGAGTTTTATCACTGGCATATTGCTGTCTCCTGTGAGTATTCTGTTAAAAATAGCACCAGTGATGTTCTTAAGGGTGGAAGAAAATGGCATTGTAAGGCAATAATTTTTTTTTTTTCTGCACTTGCCATAGCCAGTCTTGACTAACTGGCTACTTTGTCTGTAAATTATTCAGTTACCTCTGTTACTAATCTTGTCTTGAGAGAACCTGTTCATAAAAAATCCTGTGTGTACTTGACTGTAAATATGCTTATCCTTGGAACAAGTTTGCAGTGCTCCTTGGTTTGTGGGGTGGCGGTTTGTTTTATTTTGTTGTGGGCGTGCGTGCTGAGCATGGGGGAAAACTTAGGTAGTTTGTTTCTGTTGGAAAAGTAGTGGTTCTGGATGGGGATGAAAGGGGGAAGGGTCCATTCTGATTACATCAGATGTTCTGGGAAGTGTAGTAGTAAGGGAAAACTTAATTGGATTTTCATCTCTGGCTGAAAAGCAATCTGACCCCCTGTGCTTAGTATTAATCTTTGCTAGCAAAATCTGGAAGATCAGTTATTTTAGCCTCATTTAGCATATTTGAGTAGTTCTGAGGGTTTTTCCTATTCAAATATCTTTAACACTTCATTTTGGCAGATAAAGATAAAAGCATGAAAAAAATATATTTTTGTGTCTTGAAGACAAGACAGTCATCAGAAGATGATTTATCTGTCAGATCTGTTCAAAAGACCCTCAGCAACTCATCATTTGGAGTTCACAGAACTGAATTTCTTCTATAAATCCAGAGTTTCTTGTGCTCTGTATCCTAGATTCTCATCTTCCTTGGGAAACACTCTAAATGGATACTGTCCCAAATGAAATGATCCCAAATTATCCAATATAAATCTAGTTCCTTTGAAATAGAAGGGAGGGATTAAGCAGCCGTTCTTGAACTTTTTATTTTAGATTGTGTATTCTCTTTAATAATAATTGTCTTCTTTCTCCCAAACTCCCCTAGCACAGCCTGTAGCAGTCCCGCTTACTCCTGAATGCAACTATCATAGTTTTAGGAGGACTGGAAGGAAATGCTACTTTCTGGGCTTCATCAAAGCAGGTTCTATTTGGAGAATTTGATGAATACTCTAATCTCCCACTTCCCAAATAGCTCTTGACTGGTTTAAGTCCTCTGAAAGACCCCTTTCTTAAGTGCCACATGTATTTTATTTATTTATTTATTTCTCCTTGCTATTACTAGTATTTGCATCGTATCCCTATGTAGAGGATAGGACAGAGAACTCAAGGGCCAGGTCAGTTTCTTCTGGAGACTCTTGAGTGAATGCCATCTTCTTTCCTGCCATCTGAAAAATGCCAGCCCTAGGGGTTCAAAAAAGTCTGAGTCAAATGAGAGCTAATAAGAGCTCAGAAGTAATCTAACTCTGGCAGATCATAACTGTATAGTCAATTCTGGAAACATCAGTGAAGTTTCTCTGTATGTTGTAGTTACCTTTGGTAAAAGTGGGACATGAGAAACATGTGACTTTTGAAAGTAATATGCTTGACTTTGCAGGTGAAGTAGTGCTGGCTTCTTACGATAATGATGTAATTCTTTTTTTCCTCTGGTGTACATAGATGCTGCTGGTTAAAATGAATCACCAGATGAGCTAATTAGGAATGAAAAATTTGAGAAGTAAGATCCCAGTGGATCATGCTTAGATATAGAGTAGTGCTCCTGCTCTGTGGGCTTACACAGACTTAGTAACTGAAGTCTCAGTACAATCAGTAGAATATAAGAAAGAAAACAGGGTTTTGAGGACTGGGCTGGGCAAAGTTCAAATTCCAATGAATGCAGGACCAGTCTGGGCCTGGATAGAGTGTTATACAGAAGTAAAAGATAAACTTTTGGTTTTAAGTCTGAAGGATGTAAAGGTGTATGATTTGAAAAACACTGAGTATACAGGTAGTAATTATTGATGATTTCCTCACTTTTTGGAGTTAAAGGCAAATGTGAGGTATCGGTGGACAGTTTTAGCTCTTGACATCTAGCACTGTGAAAGTGCGCTCCAGGATTTAAAACTAGGTAATTTTTTTTCTTGGATTTTAAAAGTCTTTACGCGCTTATGCCAGTTTTATTCTGAAGTCTGTAGAATTTATCTATCATCTTTAATAAGTTTTGGTTTTGCTTGCAGATGCAGGTGCATCTGTTGCTGATCGTGAGGCCAGTCTGGAACTAATTAAGTTGGATATATCACGCACATTTCCATCCCTGTACATTTTCCAGAAGGTAAGATTTCTGTAACTTTAGTTACGACAGCTTTAAACTCCTGAGTAGTTAAGAAAAGTAACATAGCTGGCTAAATATGGAGTAGTTTTTAGAAGTGGTTTGTATAAAACAGAGAAGTAAAATTAGTGCTTTTCTATTTACAACAGCAAATAATCTTCTTTTTTTCTTTTTTTTTTTTCTTTTCTTTTTTTATGAGAATATAGTAGAAACACTTACTGGTGGACCATAAGGCTTTTTCTCCAGGGGAAAGAATTACATGTGGTTCCTATGAATGTTTATGAAATTGCATGCAAAAATTAGAATATTCTCACTGCTTCTGCAGAAATCTAGATGAGTTTTCATACATGTTTTCAGGTTTTATGTTTTTTATATAGATAAATCACACACATGTATATAAACCAGCATGCACTATTGTAATACAGTAACTTGTGTTACTAAGCATTAAAACATCCACTGTCTCTGGAAAGGAAAAAACAGCCCTGGATGAGTACCAGATACCCTCATTTTCCATTATATACTGATTTCCACTGAAATAGCATTATTGGTCTGTTATTTTTCCTTTAACATCTCAAAAACAAAAGCGGTGATGCTTAGAGTAAAAACTGATGTTATTCTAGTGAACAAAGCAATAATTTACTGGCTCACTTGCATATTAAAATACTGGCTTATGTTCCTGTATTTATAAAGTAATTTTGAAAAAAACCATTTTGTTTTGTTTTCCCCCTCCTCCCTCCCCTTGTATTAGGGTGGTCCTTATCATGATCTCCTGCATAGCGTTTTAGGAGCATATACATGTTACAGACCAGATGTGGGATATGTGAGTATTTGCTGTAAATGTTTATAACATGCAAATAAGCGTAAGTGTATTTAATAAGTAGGTTATCTCTACTGTATGCTACTAAAAATAATTCAACTTTGGTACTGATTTCACAGCAGTTACAATGATAGTAATTCTTAGACATAGCTAAATAGCTGAAAATGTACTAAATGTCAAGGATGGGTATACTATCTGGCTTGCATGGAAAATTTTAAATGGAACTGTTCACGAGACGACATAGTTCTGACAGACCCAGACAGAAAAAAAAAACCAAAAAGCTAGTAGACTTCCATTGATCAGTGAGCACTTTGCCTGTTCTATCCCAGTGTTGCTCCCACTGCTACCATTTCCATAGTGATACTCTCTGCCTCACTACTACTGTCCTAGGATCCAGAAACTCCTAACTGGTGTCTTGCTGTCAGAGATTAATTACTCTGTCTGAGTTTGGTGAAGATAAGATTGTTTGCAATAAATGTTGCTGTGTTAAAAAGCAAAACAAAAAACACCAAAAAAACCCAACACCAAACCAGCAAAAAGAAGCCAAAAATCCCACAAACCAACCAGCTGAACTGAACATTTCTCTGCATGGTGTCAGCTTACAGAAGCAGTTAAATAACACAGATGCGCTTTTTTCTTCATTTCTTTCTTTCTTTGTTCCTGAGGCTAGCTAGGAGCACCACTCGCAGGCTCTAATCACTTCTGGGCTAAAAAGAACTTGGAAGAGTTTTAAATTTGATCCATGCAATAAAGCATTATTTAGCACAGGGTGTTTTCTCCTCTCTAAATCAAACATGCTTTGGACTCTGCATCAATATCCAGTTGTTTTTTCATCTTTAAATGGTTTTGGCCCTGAATTCTGTCATCTGTGACCTCATTTTTGGAGACCCTCCCATACACTTTCAGTGAGATTACAAACTCTGCAGGTTCTGAGACTGCTTTTTCCCAGGGTGGAGCTATGAAAGGCAAATAACTAATTCTGCATGGATAGGTTTTCTCTTTTTCCTTAGGAACATAGCTAGCCTGGATATTTCTGATCATATATTTATTTTATTTGAATGTTAATATGACAGTAAATTTAATGTAATCTTATTTCCACACTCATTTATCTCATAAAAATGGAAAGCTGATGGACTAGTTTTGATGCATACCAATAGTCTTTTCTCTAGTTGGTTAAAATACTGCTGGACTGTTCTTGATGCTTGTCAATATTCTTTTCCCTAGTTTTTCCTAGTTGGTTAAAATACCGAGTGTGTTTTATTAGAGGAGCAGGCAGCCTAAATGCGTAGAAACAGTGGAATGATCATCACTGTAGTTGAAATTGGCAAAATTATTTTTAGTAAAGTGAGTACTCGGATTTTACCTGCAATAATAAAGCTCTTCTCTTTCACTGCAGGATAAATTGTTTTTGAGATAATAATATGGAAAAAATGTGAACTTGCATTGTAGCTAACAACTTAAAAGTAATTTTATTTATGTGAACAAATACTGTTTGGCAAGTGGAAAGATATGTGTTGACTCTTCTGAAACAGAATTTTGTCTCGATTCCAACATATCTATCTGAGTTTAAACTGTTCCATATGTGAGGTTTTTCTCCATGTCTGCTTTTCCCATAGCTTAACAATGAATTTAAGGCCAAGTTTAGTCTCTTCTAAACTCTGGGTCAGGCCTGTGTGGTTTTAACTTTCTTGCATTCCAAGTCGTGAGGACTCATGATCATTAGACCTCCCAGAACTTCCAGCAAGTACCTAAAACCAGCATCCAAATAAACAGTACTTCTTGCTGGAATCAGATTGACTGCATGCATGAAAGTTATTTATCTGTGTTGTTTCTATTAATCTGGAAATGTTATGCAATGGATTTTGATATATTGCAGACTATAAATATTTGCATTTCCAAAGATACAAGATATACTGAACCTACTCACCTGTATTTGCCCAATGCTTTTCCCACTTGAAGGTGCAAGGGATGTCCTTCATTGCTGCTGTGCTCATTCTCAATCTGGAAGAGGCAGATGCTTTTATTGCCTTTGCTAACCTTCTAAACAAGCCATGCCAGCTGGCCTTTTTCCGTGTGGATCACAGCATGGTATGCACAGAGTTTTCTGATTTTGAGCCTTAACATTCTTTTGACTTGAAGCATAGTTGATTTATTCATGACTTCCTTTTGTCCTGCTGAATAATGGACAACTTTAAGCTGTGGTTACAAAATTGAGGATACTAGATACTAATCCATAAAACACTGATTTTTTTCCTCAAGAAACACTTAATTGTTTTACTTAGCACAATGTGACTTCTTAGGGTATGTTGACATCTGCAGTTCTTGGTGGGGTTTGTGTTATTTTGCAACTAAACATTGTTTTCATGACAGCTTATGAGGTACTTTACTATCTCTACAGATGCTGAAATACTTTGCAGCCTTTGAAGTATTCTTTGAAGAAAATCTTCCCAAATTGTTTCTTCATTTCAAATCATACAGTCTTACTCCAGACATATATTTGATAGACTGGTGAGTTCAAAGAACACAGCAGACCTAACCTTAGAACTGTTGGAGCACTTTCCATATTGCTATAGGTTTTTCAGCAACAGAAATACAGCATTAAAAAAGACATTCAGTAGGTGTTTGTGTACTTCAGCTTTCTAGATGTTGTGAAGTCGTGGTGAACTGTTTTGTGCAACCGCAGTTCCTCGGGCAGGGTTCAAACTTTATGAACTGAGATTAGGAGTGACATCTATTCAGATAGAAAATGAAACGGGAGTCTCACAGGAGTCCTGTGTCTCATTTTCTTGTTTCTGCAGGATCAGTAGGGGAGAGTAAGCTAGTATACCATAGTTGGTCTTATGACCGTTATGACTTGATGAAATTAGCATAATCAGCTACTGAAGAAAGTATAAATATAGGAATGTAGACTTTAAAGCAGGAGGATGAAAGTTAGGACCTGGTTTGGGAAGGGTAAACTTGGAAATGCAGTGAACATTTTGAAGTAATGAATGTTCTAAAGCAGAAAGTACCAAGCTACATTATATGACTGTAATGGAAGGCAGTGATGCAAAGCATCCTTGAAGAGCGTATAGCGCTGCCAAATACAGAATGTCTATTCATAAGTGTGTGTGTGTAGATAAGGATGTGCTTCATATAGAGTTATTATATGGGCTATAAGTTTCTAATAAAGTGAGTTGAATTGGGTAGAATTAAGTAATATAAAAATGTCATGTTATCTGAGTACTTTGGAACTAAGAACTTTGGCTATAAGATCAGCTTATCAGTAAGCAGTAAGTCTCATCAGGAGCAGGTTATACAGTAGCAGTGTTGAGTCAGGAGTGTGCTGCAGTCCTGAGAGTTTGGGCAGATTGAGAGAGGTATATAAGTTGTGGAAATAGCGCTGCTGTACAAAGTTTTAGAATATTCTGCTTCCAGTTACCTGTGAGAAATGAAGATGGTTATTCCTGCAGATGTTCCAAAGATGGCCTTGAGATAGAGGTCCTCTTATAAAGAGGTTATGCTGGTCTGCAGTATGCAGTGTTCTGAGGTTCCCGAACCACTTCCCAGTAGGAATAATGAGGAAATGGAGAACAGTGTTTTGTATCCGAAGGAACCACTACAAAAATAAATTTATGGGAGGTGTTCTGCAATATGGTACATACAGTAAATGGAACTCTCTGCTCGTGTATAATGAATGCTTTTTAAAAAGAAACTTTGCAATAAGAATTGCAACTGGAGTCTTTCCAGTGAGAATAGAATAGTGACCATCTTTCGATGTTTGCTATTTTTAATGCGATTAGAAATTCAAAAAGTGTCATGGAAATACAGTGATTGAATTCTCATTAATACATTAGTGGGATGTAGCCTTCTGTTATGAGATATCTGTGGCTTTAGAAAACAAATGATGAACAGAACTGTTAAACTGTATGGCTTAAATAATGGGAAGGGTTAAGTTACACAGTTATGATCTTTGTTGCTTAAGTTCTCACTTGTATATTATACCCCATTTGAATGTAAAGGTGTTTGTAACTTCTCTAGCCAGAGCTTCCTAAAGGAGGTGGCTTTCAAATGGAGAATTTCCTGTAGCATGAAAAGAGATGGGTTTCAGAGTAAGAGTTCTGACTTGAAGAACTGGAGACCTGTGGATCTTTGAAATACGGAAAAAGAACATAGGAAATAATTTGTCATCTGCTCACTCAAAGGAGGTTGTATTTTCATCTGTCTGAAATAGGTTAAAGTTGTAACTGTTCTTTTTTTTTCTCAATTGTAGGATTTTTACACTCTACAGCAAGTCATTACCACTTGATCTGGCCTGTCGTGTCTGGGATGTTTTCTGCAGAGATGGAGAAGAATTTTTGTTTAGGACAGGATTAGGAATCCTTCGGTTATATGAAGATATTCTCCTACAGATGGACTTCATTCATATAGCACAGTTTCTAACAAAACTTCCAGAAGACATTACATCAGAAAAGCTTTTTAGTTGTATTGCAGCTATTCAGATGCAGAATAGTAACAAAAAATGGGCACAGGTGAGTTCTTGGATGTACGTAACAAACCAGACATGTCAGCACAGGAGTATATGGGGTACTTCTCTTAACAGCTACATTATGCTGGATGTCTGACTCCTGAGCAATGGGTGTTTTCTTTCTAGTGTTTCATTCTAGAAATTAATCTATATGGTAATATTGTGGTGGCTTTTTATAAGACTTTTTTTTTTAATATTCATTAAATTATTTACTTTTCCAGGTGTTTGCCTCACTGATGAAGGACAACAAAGAAGGGGACAAGAACCATAGCCCAGCACTGAAAAGCTAATCATCATCATGTTGAGGTGAATTGAAAATGTGGAAAACCACTTGATGACAAAGGAGTTTTCACATCACTTCTATGTGGAAAAGCACTATAGAAAATGTGAAAGTGAGATGGAAAAATGACACAACTCTCAGTGGAGTAATGAACTGATGGAATCTTCACCCTTTTGCCAGTATTAGCTTTTGTTGTGGGAAGGTTTGCTTTCACACAGATGAGTTCATATGTAATACTTTAAAAGAATCAGCTCAATGCAATAAACATTTGTAATAACTTCTGTTGGTACTTAAAAATAAAAAATTGAGGCATAACTTTTTTTACAAATACCACAAAGGCACTTTTGGGAGGGGATGAAGAGGATGCTAAATCTTAGGGCCCCAAAACTGCTATCCAAACCAAATGCTTTGGTACAAATATTACCTCCAAAATGAACCATTTGAAAGTATTGAGGACCAAATAAGGTTGTTGGCATGTTTATGTGTAAGGTGGTTAAAATTTGGGAAGGGTCATTACCTTATTTATTTGGGTTTTTTTAAAGTTGCAGCTTCATTCTTCAGTCCGGGCAAATGTAATTAACTCAGGAACTGTGGAAGTGTTGTGCCCAAACCTGTTAAGAGTAAAAATCATCTGAATTTTAAACACTGGTAAAATCAGGGCTATTATTTCCAGAGCGTACAGCGTTGAAAGCGAGTGGTATTAAGCATTTGTTTTGGTGTATTGGTTGTGCATCTTACTAAAAATGAAGTGGGTGTTCTGTGAAAGGGTTTTGCCACCGGGAGTGTTATTTTGTCAAGCCATTTTCACCTAAGAAATACTTGTACATAATGGTGAACACTAGAAACTGACGAAGACTTTGCCTTGTCAGAGGAGCAGCCACTTGTAACAGTTCAGAATAATGCAGACATAGAATTGTTTTTGAAACTCTTTCACTAGTGTGCAATAATGAAATCCAAAAAGCATCTGGTTTAGTGATACCTAATTCTTTAACATCCTTTAACTGTGAGACAAAGTCATTGTGTCACGGCAGATATTTTTAAACATTTCCTGTACTCAAAGATGCTGTACAACAACTTGTGATTGTAGGGGGTGGAAATTTAAAATGGATAGCACTGCGGGTGAGGAACACTTGCACTCTCTCGGTCCATTTTTGCTAATATTTAATGTAAATAAATTCCTTACATGTGGGGTTTTTATATCTGGTCCCTCTGTGGAAATCAAGTCAAAATTCCCATTATGTATTTTTAAGTGCAGGAGGCTTCCACTTGTCTGGTGTTTAAAAGCAGAGTCTACATACTTGGGGTAAAGATTTAGTGTGGTGTAACTTACATTGCTATCTGGTTTAAAAACTACATATATGCTACTCCTAACATTACAATTTGAAATGTAAATGTCCGATTTTTTTCTTAACTTATGTATTCACTACTTTAATTGGATCCAATTTGTCTTATATTTTTGTGTTATCTTGTACAGTTTTCTTACTTTTCAACTATAAAGCTGTATATAACTGTAAATAGAAGGATCAAGCCTTCCTTTAAGACCACTAGTAACAATTCTCGTGTAAATAAAACTTATCGCAGCTGTGCACGGTGCTGCTTTTCCTTTCCTCCGTAACTTGCTGCGAAGCCGGGCACGAGGGCGCTGTGCCGGTGGACGCGGGGATGAGCGCGGCGCTCGGGGACCGCGCCTCTCTCAGCTGGAGCCGGGGGTTCCTTTCGATCGCTCT
>JAAGNO010012810.1:35211-46700 GCA_033439905.1 Ceryle rudis | reverse complement strand
GTTTGGTTGATTTTTTTGTTGTTGTTTTTTAAGAAATAAATACCTAGAGTTTTTTAAAAAATTAACATTATGAATACATTTGAAAGAACAGCTGTTTAAATACATCATATGGAAGGTAATAACATCTGAGCAACATTTAAAATAATTTCTTTGGTTGCAAATTCATTAGATTACTCAAAAAATTTCTCTAGCTTTTTCATTCTTACGGGATTTTGGAGTTCTTTAAAAAAAAAAAAAACAACAACTGTTATCTGAAACATTTACATCATTACTAAGCTACTTTTTAATGCATTTTCAAATTTTAAATATCTTATGTTCAATTAAAAGATTACAAAGCAACCATAAAATATTTATGGTTTGTACTGTCTTCTGATTCTATTCTTGTGTATCAGTATATCAATTAGCAGAGGAACATTCTTGCATTTTCATACCAAGTTTTAATTCACAGATTTAATTAAAGTTCAGGAATGTAATCCTTGTAAGCCAAATCTATTGTATAATAGCTGTTTGATTTCCTGGGTTGCTCTACTTTAACCAGAAGTTTCTACTTTCACCAGAAGTTTCTACTTTCACCAGAAGAGCAAAACCTAATTTTCCTGAATCAGCAGCAAACTAAGGAATAAAACTACATACTGGCCAGAGTGCTGTGCTTCCTGAGTTGTACTGTTATACTGGTGAAAGAAGGAGCAAAACCCAAGTTTATGTCTTAAATATTATTCACTTATGTGCTTCAGAAAGGGAAAAATTGTGCCATAGAGCCCACTTTTCCTTCCTATGCCTTCACAAGTTGACTACAAGTGTTTCATGTGTTCATATTCCAGTGCAAGAAACATACCTAAGGATATAAATCCTAAGTGCTGTGAATAGTTTAGCTTGGTTATTGCCACAGTCTGTAAATAATATTATATTCAATAATTTAAGCAAATTGAAGTAGGTGGAGAAGCCTTTCAAATCCCACTAGAAGACAAAGATAAGATAAAGAAATGCTGTTTACACAGCCTGGGAAAAGAGGATAAGCTGTCCTTACACAGAAAAGAACGTTTTACATCCTCTGCTGCTCCTATACCCCCTCCCCTGCTTTATCTTCACTCTTATTCAACCCTTGCATCTTATTCCATTGAGCACTATTTAATATTTATTACTTCTTTTACTTCAAGGTGGAGATGCAGATGCTAATGTTAGTCACTTTTAGAGACAGGATTGTGTACTTGTGTCAGCATGCTTGTAGATGATGCCTAAAACTAAAGTTGCCTCTCAGAGCGGCTCTGACTCAGGCAGTGTGGAAATCAGGTTCACTCTTCCAAGGAGCACTCTGCATAATTAAATTCCTGGGCTGACTGCACAATAAGTGCCTTTGCCTCATCACAGTCATGCTTTCTTACATCATTACAGTTAAATTTCCAGGCACCAAAACCTACATTGACCCTGAAACCTACGAGGACCCAAATAGAGCTGTCCATCAATTCGCCAAGGAGCTAGATGCCTCTTGTATTAAAATTGAGCGTGTGATTGGAGCAGGTAAGGCTGCCGTCGCTTCCTGATTCAACTGTTCCATTTAGCCGGGATCGAAACTCATACATCATAATGACAGGCAAATAATTATACCTCAAGTATAGAAGAACTTTTTTCATTTACCAGAGTGGTAAAGAGCAATGAAGCTGCACTTGCTTCTAAAATGTAAAAATAAACGGGGAAAAAAACAACAAAACCCAAATAAATAAGTAAATGAAGAGTCTTACTTGACATTGAGAGCTTGTGGGTTTCTAATTCTGTATCTGCTGTTAAAAAATGTAACTGGGGGGAGGGGGGCAGTTTTGCTGCCTATTACTTACTGTCAGAGTAAAGGTGTTAGGCATGAGTGCAAATTCTGCTCGCTTTCCTTTTACAAGAGGGCTTTTTGACCTCTGAATTTTTGTTTATGTGAGTAAGAAAAACTGGCTGCAGCACAAAATCTTAAAACAGAGACTATGAAGGTCTTGTTTCTATATAACAAAATCTTCCCTAAGGCTGTTTTTTGTTCTACCATTTTTCTTTTTGATGTTTTATGAATACAAAAAGTTATTGTTTAAATTCTCATGACTGATTGTAATTGCACCAACATTACATTGCTTTTCTTCCTCTTGAACTGTCTACCACCTACTTAGGCCATGGTGTTTGTGCTCTAAAAGACAGTTTCATTTGTTTGCATTAATAAGATACATGTCATTTTTATTGCACTACACCATGTAGTGAAATTAAGTTTCCATGGGTAAGAAAAATATCAAATACTTTGGATTCCAGGAGGAAATGTTCTTTTGCTTTCCTGTTCTTTTATAGAAGTACTAGCAGAATACTTTTTAAATCACCCTGAAGTTTTGCATGTGTTGTATATTAGATACTGTGGTATTATTTAAAAAGAGAGGAAAAAATATTTCTAAAATAATCTGGTATACCTGAAAAAAAAAAAAAAAAAAAACCTTACACTTTGAATTCACAATGCCTCTTTAAAGTAACCTTGCTCATGTTGAATCTTGTCTTTATCAAGGATTAGTACAGTTGAAATTAACAGCACCACTTGAGCAAATCATTCCTTCATATGAGTAAGAGCATAAGAATCCAGCCATTGCTAACTAGTAATTTTTGTGATGATAGAATGGTAGGACCTCTTCTAAAAAATAAACAATATACAAGATTTAAGTTCAAGGTTAGCATAGAAAAATTACTGAGCTTTTTCTTTTGCTTTGAGTTAAAAAATTATCAGCATAACGAGAGTTCAAATCATAAAGATGTATTCAGTTGGACTCTGGTGATGCCTTCTGAGCAAAATGCTGGAAATGCTTCAGTTGCAAATACAGTTTAAAACATATTTTCACTGTTATGACAGAGCAATTCCAGAATGTTAATTTTGCTGACTGCAGATGAATTTTTTCTTGATTTTAATGAGTATAACTGATAGCAAAAAAACTAATGTGTGTCAGTGCTAATTCTGAAGAAAGTTAATTAAAAGTGCTATGGTGAAAGCATATTGTAGATAGCATTTAGCTATGGCTTTAACCTGTTGATGTAGATAGCAAATAGGAGTGAAATGAAATACAGTCCAGGAACAACAGAATGTTAAAGACCTGAAGAAGCAGCTGAAACTCATACATCAAAGAAGAACATAGAATTTCTACTAGGGACAGCACCAGAAAAGCCACTTAGCAGTCTCAATATGTATCAGCAATGCTGGCCCCATCAACTTCGGAGTAGTGCCATGTCTCTCAGACAAACAGGGTGCAAGTATGCTTGTGCTTAATTTTCATGAGGGATATGTGGCTTCTTTGCCAACATTTTCATCACCACCCCACTGCAGCCAACTATCAGCTACAGAACATGGTGTCTACTGTGTTGATTCCTTGTTCATACCACACATTCTTTGGTTTAGGCTCTTCTTTTTTGACATGCTGAGCTAGTAGCTGTATGGCTGTGCAGTATTCCCACTCTTGCTGTTGTATTTTCTGGATCATTTTTGGGCATCATTTCAGCTGAATGTACTATTTTCTTGGGAATAAAATTAGTTTGTTGGCTAGCATCCTGACCTGAAATGCATAACATACAAGTTCAGGTTTCTGGTTTGCCTGAGTGTGAGTGATCTGCTTTTGGAAATCAATCAAAATCAGATCACAGAGAGCTGGAAAGGAGTTAAGCCTTACTGTTTCCCATGCCAAGTATCCTAATTACCTGGCTCTGAAGTATCACATACACACACGCACGCTTATACTCCTGTCTTCTTTTCAACATGGAACAAAAGCAGTTTTGGAAGGTACTGCTAGAGAAAATTGTTATCCTTTAGTAAGTTCTTGTGGCTAGGAGCTGTGACTGTGGCAAATTCATTAATAGTCATCCATATTGCTAATGAAGTGCAGAAGGGAGGTTAAGGCACCCCACTAAGAGTGTGAGCAGCTAGTTGTTATGTATGTAATAGCTATGCCTCATGGTATTCATTGCTGTGACATAGACATTCAGACCACGACTGCAGTACCCAAGCATGATTGAGGCTAATGCCTCTCCTGTGCTGGCAGGGACAGTTGTACTCTGGCCAGTTAGCTCAGGTAGAGCATGGTGTTAACAGAGGTGTATGGAATTGATTTGAGATAAGCTTAATTCAGCTAGTGCAGAACGGGAGGGAGGGGAAGTGGCTTCTCTATGCAGTCATCTCCTACAAGATTTATAGAGACTGAGTAGTGATTTGCCCAAGATGCTGGTTGGAAATGTTAAGGTCTAGTCAAAGTTTTACTCTTTTGGCTGGAGAGCTATGAAGATGAGGCCCAGGTATGGCTTTTTTCCTTATCTAAGCTCTGCTGTTAGAGGTGACAGGAGAACAGTAGTGTTGGAATGGTGATGATGCCCTGAACAAGATCTCTCAGAACTCATCCACTAGGACACTTCAACATCTACCTCTTCAAACATTCAGCCCCATTTCTAAGCTTACCTCTCTCCACTGCCAGCCAGGTACCTTGCCAGTATGTATGTGCACTTAAGTCTTGATCCCACTAGTTTCTCAGGACCTCAGTCTATGTCCTAGAGGGATTCTCTAATCAAACTCTCTGTGTTAATCTTTCCTAATTCAATCACTCTTTTCAGCACTCACCCTAAAGCACGTCTTGGATGTAGGTGTGTCTGCATACTTGTGTATACTCAATAGCGTAATGTTAAGGCACTCCACAGGTATGCAGGAGATTTGATTTGGAGCAGGGAGTTGGATCTATATCTTCCATACTCCAGATAAATTTGCAAAGTACCAGATGATTAAATATTTTTGTGATGAATCTTTCTCTTTTTAAAAAGAGATGGTCCCCCTTATTCAGCATAAGATATCTTACAGCCCTTTTCTCCTACATATCCCAAGAGATTTTTCTTTCTGGCTACAGAATAAAGAGCCTCTCTGAAAATATGGCTGTGAGACAGAGGAAAATCTTTAAATCTTTCACTATCTCAATAACAGTGAGGTAGATGCTTTGCCGTTCAGCTCCACATCTTGCATGCTTCCATCCTCTTTCCTGTCTGATAAAGTCCAGTTACTTCTCTCCCAAATTATACTTCTTGAGGCTTATTTTATATTCTTTATGGCTGTTTCACTATTTTTTTTTTCACATGCTTCTTCAAGTTCAAATTGCCTGTTAGTTTAGTAGCCTTATAAAAACTTCCAGCATTTGCTTTTGTTTATTTAATGTAACAAAATTATTATAAGTCACACCTTTCATTTCATAATCTGCAAAGTAAATTATCCTGCTTGAAGGTAATAATGTAGGCCTCATTTAACACCATAACGAAGTTAAATTAAAAGCATCTCTGAAGGAGCTGACTTTTGAAAGAACAAAAAAACATGTTGAAATCTAAAGATAGCAAGGAAACCATGTAGAACAGAATCATATTTTCACTTAGAAATGGTATTACTATTTCTGTAACAGTCTTTTCTTAGGAAAGCTACTTCATATTTATTTCCTATTTATGAAAAAAAATGTAACAAAATGCTAACAAGTCTTTAAAAAGATTCAAATGACAGTCCTATAGGTTGGCCTAACATGAAGTGTTTATTTGGTAAAGTACTTAGGAATTTATTTGAAGCACATGCCTGTCTTTCCTAAGTAATCCATTTCAAATATAGGCATTCACATGTTACATTTCAACACACACTTAGGCACTTACTTGAATCAAGGCATAAAAAGAATATTGATATTATAGTCAGAGTAATTCAGCATCAATCTACTTCATTTTAGGAGAGTTTGGTGAAGTGTGCAGTGGTCGTCTAAAGCTTCCTGGCAAGAGAGATGTTGCAGTAGCCATAAAAACTCTGAAAGTTGGCTACACTGAAAAGCAAAGGAGAGATTTCCTGTGTGAAGCAAGCATCATGGGACAGTTTGACCACCCCAACGTTGTTCACTTAGAAGGGGTCGTTACCAGAGGTAAGCAGTGATTCGGTCTGTCAGTTAAATAACAACATAATGGCAGAAATTACTTTAGCTTATTCATGGTCAAGGATTCAAATTATAAACAGGCTGCACACTCCTAATGGATTGTCTCATGATGCATAACTAACTAAAACAATACTTACTTTATGCTGCAGCCTATGGAAAAGAATTAAGATGCTTACATGATTAAAAGATGAAATACTTTGAAATGCATTATTTTTCTAGTTTCATTTAGCCTCAAAGACCGTGCAACGAGATAAGGTTTCTTATGTCTTCTCATATTATCTGAAGTGTCATTATTCCAGAATCCTGTTCACACAGCAGGAGTTAGGAGAACACACTGACATTTTGATTTGTATGGTTTAATTTTGTGAATCATGACCACGTTCCATGCAGACATTTAAGAACTTATTAGAGCTCTGTAACAGTGCTGGAGGCCTCAGAAATGTTTGTTGTCTCAGTGATTCAGTCCTTCAAAGAAATAACATGTGTTTTATCAAAAAAAAAAGGCACTCCATTTGTGTTACACTTTCTCAAACAAAATCTGTCTTCTTTTCTTTCAGGGAAACCAGTCATGATTGTAATAGAATACATGGAGAATGGGGCCTTAGATGCATTTCTTAGGGTGAGTACCAAAATCAAAACATATATAAACGTATTTTAAGTGACACAGATATTTTATTATATATTGTCACTTCTTAAAATATGGGTTTATTTATGTGCATATATCTATATACATGCATGATATTAATGTAATTAAAATAGTTTTCAGGCTGAAATGGAGCTTGATAAATACTAGCAGTTCTTTACAATATTTCAGCAAAACCAGACCAGAAATCAGAGGTTCAGACAGGATCATATGGGAACATTATAGAAATTTAAGTAATGTAATGTGACATAGACATGGTGAGTTTTATTACTGCCACCAACCAAAGTTAAAACTACTGATACCTGAATCTTCTGCCTTTTTGGAGCAGGATTTTGTTGTGTCAGTATGGTAGAAATCAGCACACAGGAATCCCTAAATGAACTATGGTGGTGTTCCAGAGAAGAACAAAGGAAAAAGAAATGCAAGTTCACACCAATTTAACATTTTTTGAGTGTGTGTTATGAACAGGCCAGTTCTGACTCCTTAGCAGGTGTACAACAGTGTGAAATGATTGTTAGAAACACTCTGTGGAGAACAGAAAGATTATGGTTTTTTGATAAACTCCAAGCTATGGATAAAGTTATCACTAGCTAGGGTTCAAAAGGACATAGCTCTTATTTTCTTGAGAGAATTAATTATGCTGAGAGATGAAGAACATAAAGGCAAACTACAAAGTGCTGTGCATCTGGTAATCTCTCTCAGAAGAGATTTTCCATGACTTTGCCAGAAATACATAGCGATTAGTAAGTCTTGTTACTTCTAGTACATTAACTATTCACACATTGTTTAACTGGATGTACTGCTTTATCACTGAAGAAAATAAAACCTGTGTTTGAAGTGAGTTCCTTTGCCCCAGGACGAATTGCTACAGAAGTAATAAATAAGTAGAAAGATGAAGTTGTAAACCTAATTCCTATTTTTCTTCTCAGCTATACTAACAAGAGTTGCTGCTCCTTTCTTCCCTCCAGAAACATGATGGGCAGTTTACAGTCATTCAGCTAGTGGGAATGTTGAGAGGAATTGCTGCTGGAATGAGATATTTGGCCGATATGGGATATGTACACAGGGATCTTGCAGCACGCAATATTCTTGTCAACAGCAACCTTGTTTGTAAAGTGTCAGACTTTGGGCTTTCCAGAGTTATAGAAGATGATCCAGAGGCTGTCTACACTACTACCGTAAGAGAAATTGATGGGTTTTAGTAGTTTTGAGATGTGCTTATTAAGCAGCAGCATAACTTATAGAGAGTATAGATAGGAGAAATATATTAATTGTTTGAGAAATGTTAATGAATCAAAAGGAAAAGGTTTCTGCAGAAGTCTGGCTCTAATTAGCGATTGATATTTTTGTAAGGGCTTAGCTTTTTATTTGCTTAAGTTCTAAAAATGTTGCACAGTATCTTCATTATTCCCTTCCTCATGATTTTTTGTTTGAACAAAGACAGAAGTTTTAGCCATAAAAATTTTAATCATCTCATTTACTATGAGTCAGTTAAAATATTTGTAGGCTATTACTATTTTTCAGACTAGATTTTATCTCACCAAAAGGTTGACTAGCTTGAGGCTACACTGTGACAAAGCTTAACTCCTGCATTTTCCCTGGCTTTTGGGTGGGACTCTTTTCTTAAATAAGCATTGATTGGGCACACTATGCTCTTTATTCTTTTGCTGAGCCAGCTCAACTTTCACACCCATGGGGCCTCACTGTACCTATTTTCTCATGCTCAGGGAAGGAGGGGCCCCTGGAATCTGCTCTGACAGGAGCAGGGATCCGGAAAACTGCACCAGCGTTCATAGCTGTTACTCCTGCTGCTGGGCTATAAGTGAGATCCTGGTTTAAAAACACCAGACCAAGATTTCAGAGGAGTCATATGAAAAGTCCATGGGATTTATATGCACAGGATGAGATTCCTCTCACTGAGCTTCAGCCAGATGAGAGTTAAATTACTAGTGTGAATCAGACATCTAAGCAGCCCTTTAAAATCAATGGAGATTCTAGCAATTCCAGAGAAATGCATCCAGCTTAGTTTAGACAGCTCTCTAAGTTTCTATTGTCCAAATGTTTTAAGAGCCTAAATTGCCTCAGACTCATTTAAAAATTCTTCATTCAGTCAACTGTAGTGTGTGATAGAAGTGCTGCTTTCGATGTTGCTGGAAGTAATTATAAAGGCACCCCAAGAAAGATAATAAAGAAATTTTGTAGAGGAAAAAGAAAAATTTCTTCTCCTCCTTTTTTTTTTTTTTTTTCCTTTCCTCATAGGGTGGAAAAATTCCAGTGCGATGGACAGCTCCAGAGGCCATCCAGTACCGCAAGTTTACATCAGCCAGCGATGTGTGGAGTTATGGAATAGTAATGTGGGAAGTGATGTCTTACGGAGAACGGCCTTACTGGGACATGTCAAATCAAGATGTAGGTTATACTTTATCTGTTGTAAACGTGTGTTAGAAAAACAAAAATTATATCTTATAAACATATACTTATATGTTTTACTATACATGCATAAAATGTTGGTTTAGAAATAAGATTTATCAAAATACTGTAGGGTTCTCACAAAATGGAAAAGTTACAGAGGTTTCACTTTTTACTTTTATCTCTTTTTTACTTCTTGTCTCTAAATTGTTCTTTTGCCATATCAATGCTCTAGACACCTGTTCAGAGTATCAAATAAAGTTGGAACATCAGAAATAGTAACATGTGCTCTTCACTTTATTACACTTCAGAATAGAATGAATTTATTTTTTTCCAGTAAAAAATATTTCTGAGATTTTTGACCTCAGAGCAATGATTAATCAGTTTTAAAAAAGATGTTAAAAATCTGAGTGTCAGTTAATGACCTACTTTGGCTTTTTCAAGTTAATTATGCTGATTTAACAATACCCTTATTTGCATAAAATATGACCCACAGCAACAGGTCAGCACTAATAGAACAGATGGGTGTTAATCTTGATTTCTGAGTATCTATTAATATAGAAAGTACACAGGAAAAAGCCATGCAGGTGAGAAAGATGTCAGAATGAGTCTTATTTGAAGTTCTTCAGGTCAGGGGCTTGGGTGGTTTTTTTTTTTTTATTGTTATTTTTTGATTGAATGATCGACATCAAAGTTAAAAAAAAAAGATAAAAGTGTAAATGATGAGTCAGTTTGGCACAGCACAAAGTTGTAATATTTGACAGGTCTCAGTGTCAAAGATTTCATGGACTGTCAAAATATGGGCAAACAAGTCCTTGGGGCAAAGAAAGAGAAATATTTACATTCCCTAGACACCCAGTAGAGTTTCATTTCTTTTGACACCTTCCTTCTGTACTAGATTCAAACATAAAAGAAGTCTGACAGGAATATAAGATGCCTCAAAGGCAAACTTACCTATCTTTCAGGGAACAATAAGGAAAAACTTTTAAATAGGGGAGAAATCTTAGTATCTTCATGCTTCTTGTTGGATTTTGCAATATATTCCCTCTATTGAAAACTACAAGTAAAGCACATGAATGAGTCTTTTTCCTAAAACAACTAATTACCATTTCTTTCAGTTTCATCTCTTTAGCATCTTACATAATAACCTTCAATAGCACATAGTTAAAAGATTACTAAATTGCTTGGTAATAATATCAAACATTCTTGTATGCTATGATCTTCCCAAATATTTGTGTGATCTTTATGTGTGTGTGTGTGTCCCAAATATACACACACTGTACCAATTCCATAGATAAATCTATGATGCAAAAATTTAGAAACATCTTATGATTAGTTATGTATTCTCCTTCACAGTTACCAATGGGAAAATTTAAGTGGAATAAAAAGTGATGTGTGTGTCTTGTAATTTTGCCTTACACAGCCAGGCAGTTGAGATATATACATATATATATATATAGTCTCATTTTGCTTAAAAGTGGATGTGGTCATAGTTAGAGACCAGATTAGATCTCCTAAAAATATATATTTTTCTGACTTTGGATCTTTAGATAGTATTCATTAATTCTTCCCCTCTTACTTTTAGGTCATTATTTTATATTGACAGAGAATATAGTTTTGTGTTGCAATCTCTTTTTAAGCAGAAGTCCTCCTCTTAGCAGTGACCTGGAGCTACAGTGCACCAGAATCCTACAAGCTCCCCACAGAGGCAGAGTGGGCTAGGTGCTGATGATACACAGAGTCCCCCCAACTTCTCTCAGCAGCAGGTTTCCCTTAGTGTAGTCCTTTCTGGTAACAATAGCCCTCAAACCACTGCACTTTGCCCTATTCCCCTAATTGACTGCTGATGTTTGCTAGTTCTTGCTCTCATTTGGTTACGGGCCCTAGTGCAGATTAGTTATTTAGAAAAAGGCAAGATTTTAGGCTTACATATTTTTTCTTTAATCCTGGATCTTTTATGATTACTATGATTATTCATTTGTATTATTATTGTATACCCAGAATCATAGTGATAAGATTACATTTTCAAGTTGCCTGTATTTAATACTTCTTTGCTGGCAACCATTGTATGCAGTGAACAGACCTGGCCCCTCTTCTAATCCACTTCACATCCTCTGATAGTCTGATTATGATAAAAGCATACTTGACTCTCAACAGTATTCCCTTTTTCTCTTTTTGCAGCAAAAGCAGAATTTGAAAAACAAATTGTGGGAAGTGAAAATAATATAAATAATATAAATAATTTCCCTTAGTAAGAACTCCAGCTGTGTTCTCTTTGTAGCTTTGCTTATTTAAAAAAAAAAAAAAAAAAAAACCAAAACAAAAAAAAAAAAAAACAACCCACATCTATTTCATTATCTCCATGTACTGATTTTTAGAATCCCACATGCATCTTTCTTAGCAGAGCAGACACTTGTAGTACCCTTCAAAGTACCCAGGTTTTTTATAAACTTTTTATTTTCTTAAATATTAGTTGTCCCTATTTTAGATAGTCTATGATT